>CAJPEV010001766.1:0-58039 GCA_905338385.1 Darwinula stevensoni | reverse complement strand
CTCTGAAAAGTAACTCGTTACCTCAAAAGTTACTGAAAAAAGTAATTAGTTACTGTAACGCGTTACTTTTACTTCGTTACCGCCCAACACTGGGTATATGAATTAGTGACTGACCACTTTCGACAGTGGAGACTCAGGAGAGGAGGCAATGTGCATGTTACATTTCTATGGTACTCAAACTGTCACTCAGTACTCAGGAATTCCCCCTTTTGCATGAAAATAATTTCCTCTGTCATTCATTACAAGAATTTGTCAAGAAATCAAGTAGATCTCACTGCTGGACATCTCTACCTACTATTTTCACTACTAGTTTCATTCATCCTTCAAGACTATAATGAGGAAGAAAAATGACAGGGCACTTAAAATAAGTATATATTTCATGACAATAAGTATCCCATGAACACCTTCCCCAGAACAAAAAACAATAGCATCAATTTTGGGACACTCCAACACTTCTAACAATGACAATGCAACTTGCCTACAAGCCTTCTGAAAATCTGGACTGGGACAAATGTTGTGGCAAGGACAGGAACAGACTTGGTGTGGCAAGATATGCTAACAAAGCCTAGCCCCTTGTATCACAGAAACTCTGCACATCTCTCTCCTGGTTGTACTTGATTCTATTTGAGTTTTGATCGTTGGTGATCCATTCTGTTAACTGGAGTATGTTGCATTCATCTCTTTTCACACTAAGTTGCCATCAGTGTGTCAGCAATATGGGATTAACTGAAAACAGTTTCATAGTGTTAGCACTAGTTAAGCCAAGCACAACTACCAATTTAAGACTAGTTAAGTTGATTGGTTGAAAAACTTAGCACATGTCACTGCTGGACTAGTGTAACTACTCATTTAACTATGCTCATGACTAGCTAGTTTTAGCAATAGCTTTCAGCTTCTACATCTGAGGAAACTGAACTTTGAATAAAAATATAAAATTATTTAGAAATCCAATGCAAAAAAAAATAAAATTTATAAAAATAGATCAACAAAGCTCAACAGTGTTCTTAATTAAGCTGCTCCGATGTGTTTCATAATAATGCAGAGTGAAGCCATAGAGGATGACCATTAAGATCAGCATGATTGCATATGATCTCCATCGCACAGTTAAAATTCAAGCTTGTCAGCTTTTAAAACATCATGAATGTGATGCTGAAGCTCTAAATGTATCCCTAATAGGAGCAGCACATTTCAGATCTCCATAAAGGACTTTTCTATGTATCAGGAGGATTAGGACAAGCTAAGTGGTTAGATTCCAGTTGCTCATATATGCAGACTAATAGAGAAGGGGGATGGAGATGGAAAGAAGGGATACTCAGATTATCCTGTGACCACAAGTAAATTGCATGATGGTGGAAAAAAGAGGGTTCACCAATTGATCATCAAGAATCACTTAGCAGTCACAGGGAGTTAATGTCATTTTCAAGACCAGACTTTCCTAATGAATTTTCTACCTTCATATGAAATTTAGAATTCTTGCTCATGGCATGTTACTTTGATGGCAATAAGTATCTCAGATTACAAATTCCCTGCCACAGAGTTAGTGAAGATAGGTGAATGGCCATTGCTGGAACTGGAATCTTGAGGCGATTTCATGTCTTCATTCCTAACAAGGGGTGAACGTGGAGATGAACAGCGGTCTTCTCCAACTTTTGAAATCTGTTGAAGCAATAAAAATATGCATGATTGGATAGGACTAGCATTCTTACAGGAGGCAACCTGGTTTTCAGTAAACCTTTTCTAAGGCGGATTCTATTTGCACAGCCTCCTCTTCTTTCTTCTGACTGTACAGAATGGAGGCCTGGAAAGCAGCATGATATAACAGATGTCTGATGGAAAGGTAGAGAACATCTGTCACAGCTCTCACAGAGTAGTCTGGGACAAAGGTAATCTGAAGATGAAGAGGTTAAAGGGGCATTCAAACATTGTTTTCATCGTATCAGCCACCTTTATGTCACAGAAGATAGAATACTCATGCTACCTGTGAATTCTGCCGTGACAGAGGGAACCGGTAAGATGAGTTACTGGAGCAAGATTCCTGCCTGGGTAGAGATAGGACATTGCTGGTTGTCCATCCAGTGATACTTGATACTGTTCCATCAGGTGTGTTGGACATCATCCTTTCTGCTGATGGCCCGTTAATAGATGACACTGATTCTAAATCTGACATGATACAATCGCATCAAGATAATTAGTCCTTCCATTTAAACCAAATGCTTAAAATACAACACTGCAATTGAATATTATAGATGAGCTCACTAAGAGTAAGTGCCTGGGTGCCAAAATAAGTAAAAGGCCCAGCCTCAAAAGTCAGGTTCTCTTGAGTGGCCAGAACAGACACTCTGCCCTCAAGGATGAGCACAAAATAGTCAGCTGGCTTTCCCTGAAATATCAATGAATCTCTCCAAGCTGTAAAGGACAATGAAATCAAAAGGAATATGTCATTTAAGAAGCAGTGGCATACCTTCTGGTAAATGATGCAGGTGTCATCATCAGGATTCAAAGATCCATCTTTGGGTACTTTTATCTGACGGGCCACATCAAGATTGATCAGCTGCTGCAAGATCCGGTCTGATATCAAGGATGGCTTAAAAGCATCCACAGCTTCCCATCAGAGAAAAAGGGATAAGAATGATGATAGAAATTGCCATGAAGCCTGAATCCTCAAAGTGAAATACAGGAGGCACTCACATGTTGAAAGGAATTGGTAGGCTGCAACAGCAAGCTGAGGTGGAATCTGAACACTATGAACATATCGAGGGTGAGCGAAGACAGAGAAATCATGCTTGAGCTCATTTCGCAACCTCTTCTTCCAAGTACGATTGTCAGCTGCAAACAAGAGCATATATATGGCTTACTGTAACAGTAGGTGTGCATGAAAGGCCCTTGGTTCTTCCTTCCAGGGAAAATCCCCACCTGGAAAATGGGATCTATTCTATTTCTGTTTTTAAAATGAGAACAGCAAAGGGTAATATTTAGAATTAACACATTCTGTCCCAGAACCAGAGATCTCCAGCTTAGCACATACTGTGTTTCTCAGAAAAACTGAAAATCTGAACTCAGTACCTTCTGTGTATCTTCTCAGTATCTTCTGTGTATCTTCTCAGTTTCTTCTGTGTATCTTCTCAGTATCTTCTGTGTTTTTAAGTTATGCATGCTTAGAGAAAGAAACGTAAAAATAAGTTTTTATTGAAAAATGGCTGGGTGCACCATACAGTAGCCATTAATATCCCTGGGACTCCCAAGAGTTAGTGTAGGGGTCTATATGGAGCTGATCAGATGTTCAATTGGAAACAAGCTATGCTCCGGTAGCAGGGAACCTGGGTTCAAACTCAACAAATGCATGTATCTATTTCAGACTATAAACCTCATTCTATTTGGAATGTAAGACCTCTGGCCACTAGGTACTCCAATCTCTAGTGTGGGTCATCAAAGAACCCCATTAGTGATATTGTGATATGCAGACATACTGATGACAGGAACAATATTAATAAATATTATGATATTAGTATAATCAGCATAATCCTAGTTATCTGATTGGAAAGAAAGTTCTCGGAATTTCATGAACAATTATTACAACCCAGTTTATTTAAAAGCAAAATCATCTCAATCATGAATGTAATCNAAGAAGCAGGCGAACTTGCTCCTTAGTAAGAGGGTAGGGCTGGTTCATGGCTGGAGAGCACCAGGGCTGTAATAATATACGGTTGTATGCCGAAGGACACGACCTACTTATAAACACACGCAGAACATTCTAGCATGCTCTGGAAAAAAATTGTACTGGATATTCAAGAAATTCCGAGAACTTTCTTTCCAATCAGATAATATACTTCCAAATGAGAGCAAGAGAAAGGTGCAGAGGATGCTCCAGCAACTCTTTCCCATTACATGGTTCAATGTGTGTGGTTCTTCCTTCTAATTGTGTAACAATTATTCCACATTTTACCTTTTATTCCTATGTTCAAAATGAGTCCCACATAATGCATATTGGTGGGGATGATGAGAGAAAGGCTCTTTGATAATAAAGGATGATTAACGAGACACAAAGAAGTGAGAAAAGCATAGAAAAAGCTATACCTCACTGGAAGGGTACATGAAACTTTCTATTCCAATTATGCCACTTATTCCAATAAGTCCAATTATGTAAAGCAGCTTCAAGTATGACCATTAATATCCATGTCAAAAAGTGAAAATTACAAAAAATTTAAGCAATGAAGCCTTGCCAACCTTATTATCAAAAGCTACTCTGATTATGCTCTCTTCCACTTGATATCCTCAGGAGAATTAAAAACCAGATTCCAAATCACAGAAGTTGATTTTTGGGAATATTCATTTTTTAAGACATCAGAGATTAAATTAAATGACCTAATTTCTCAAATGACACAACAGCAAGATGAGGCATCAACTTACTGAACACATCTGTCTCATCCATGATCTCAGCCTGAATGATTTCTTCTATGACATCTTCCAATGTCACAATCCCAAGAACTTCATAAAAAGGATCCTTATCACTATTTTTATTCACACGTTGCACAAATGCCATGTGCCCCTTACTGCCTAAGGGAAGATCAACAAATCAATTGATTCAGACTTACAAGCTACAATTTTAGAAGGTATACTAAAAGTCTTTGACTACCTTCTTTGAACTCATTGAACATGATATCAAGAGTGGTATCCTCAAGCACAAGGAAGAGAGGGTTCTGGTAGAATTTGCACAAGGTTTTCAGTGGCTTGTTGTCATCAGGATCCATGAACACCAAGTCCTTGACATAAAGCACTGAGACTATGTTGTTACGAGACCCATCATAGATGGGTACCCGTGAATAACCTGCAATAGGAAACAACTTTAGAGTATGAAACCTACAAAAATGTAATGGTAAGTGACTTGCTTGCCTTGTCTTCGTATTTCAGAGAGAGCACTGAAATCCAATACAGCATCATAGGGGAGCATGAAGACATCATCCAACCAGGTCATAATATCAATGACAGTTTTCTTCCTTAGATCAAGTGCACCAGCAATAATATCTACCTCTTCCTTGTGGATATCCTTGAAATTACTCACCTGGTTTTTGGCAGAAAAGTCTCAGGATTAGAAAATATATAACCCTCATATCAAGAACCAAGCTTCAGTATTAATAAAGTGAGGTAGGTGTTTAGCCACATACAAACTTTCACCTTTGTATGTCTCTCATTTAATTTAGAAAAATTACCACATTTGATAGTGAAACATGTTGTTTGGAAGCCATATTGGCAGATGTTTATTCACTTCCAAACCGCAGATCATTCCCAGATGCACCCTCCCAGGGCTGAATTAAGAAGTAGCAAGGGCCAGGGCAAGTGGATTCTTTCATTCCTGGCCTAGATGGACTGTATTGTACTGTACTTGCCTTAATTCAATAGGACTTTTCCCCTTTAAAATCTTTTGCTGATACACTGCGATGGTCGAAAAACTGATACCTCCAACCATCAATAGTGGTATCAATGCATCAACCTATCATGACAGCCCTAATTTTAATAAAATTAACATATGCAATATGAAAGGCATCATAGAAAAAGCCTACCTGAACTACAAGGTTAATGAAACACCTAAAGGAAAGAATGAGGGAAACTGAAACTGGGTCAAAAAGTTCTTAGCAAGGAATGATCATTCACATACCTCTTTCACAAAAGTAAAGCCCATGATGGTGACAAACTGAAAATTCTCAGACTTAAAAAAAAGTTTATTTTGTAGACATGAAGACTGACACCTTTGCTTTGCGCAGGCACACTTAGAGCAGTTGAAAATAAGCTTGAAGGCATATCAGATGCTCTCTGATATTACCTGTAGAGTCACAAAAAAATTTTCAAGAGCATATGAAATCAAATTGAATCCCACAACCTTTATGGATCAACTTTGATTACAGAAGTCTTCCAAAAACCTTATGAAATTGGATTGTATGTTCTTTATCTGGAACTTTTGAAGATGGTTTCTGCATTGCTTTTGAAAACTCCCTTTGAGAACAATGAACTTGGCTTTATCCTCCTATTCCAAGATAGAGTTCATGCTCTGCACATGTACAAATAATATTACTTTTTCCCCTCTTGTTCTTCCAAAGAATAAGACTTAAAAAAAAAAAAGTCTCAAGGACAAAAATCCTGGCCAGAAACCTCTTCCAATCCTTTTTCTTCCATCCAAGCTCAAGTCTGAGTCAGCATCACCATCACTGTTATTTTGAACATTTTCTTCATTTTCAGAGAAACCTGAAAGGGAGTCCTTTACCATATATTCCTGCAAATTTTGGGGGATTATAAAATGGGCATTTGCTTCCTTGCTGTTGGACAGAGGTGGACAATCTTTTGTGAGGTCCTTTCAATGCTCTAAAATACTCCACATGAAGGCTTTAAATTATTTTATATAAGGGCATTTTTCATGCAAGAAGGAAGTCACAACCTTCTTCTTTCTTTGCCACTAGATAGGTCCATACAGCAATTGTTTGCAGCACTGTACTGGAAGTAGCCGTAGCAGCACAAGAAACATAAGAAATATTCACTTCATCCAATCCCAAACTATGAGTGGGGGAAGTGTTGTATTTGAATGAAGGTTCAATTTTGAAAGTAAAGGACACTGTTCTGCAATCCATCACTTACACAATGCTACATTGTCCCTTACAGATCATTCTGAAAATAATCAGGCTCTGAAAAAAATTTAACGTTTTGAGATTAAGCTTTGCTTTTGAATTGGAAGAAATGTGGATTTGAATGGCATTACACATTTGCTAACCCTTCTTACAGCCTAAAAAAGTCAAGATTTTATGCTATGAATTATATTATATCCATATCATATCAAGACCAAAAGCTCACTTGGCCTCAAATCACACCAAGTCTCACTTTCCCATGTCTTTCTCTTACAAATAGTTCTGCATCACCCCAGTGTTTAGGCCCATATGATGTAGAAAAGTCAATAGGTGAAGAAGAATTCCAGTCCTTGAGTATCCTCACATCAGGCTTTAACCCTTTGACTGTTGAGTTTCCTTTGCCAGTATATTTCAGGCTTTTGTGAGTTATATGAAAGATAGTATTGATATGAATTATGCACACTCACTGTAGTAATGAAGGTTATGAATTGATGTCACATGATTGTCTGACTGGATTTAAATGCACTGCACTATGAACTAAGAATTGAACCTCCTTGAAGTCATAGAAAAGACTGCTTTGTATATCATGTCCTTGTCATAGTATTCTACACGTCATAGAATAGTAATACTATCGTACATCGTAGCATCAGAATCAATACTACGCAGAATATTATGATGAGAACTGGCACAAACAGATGTATTTATGGTGTCAAGGGAGAGAAATAATTCGAACAGTGGTGAAACTCCATCCACCTCGTGCATGGAAAGGGTACATTTTATGACTTCACTTTGAACTACTGTCAGTTTTTATTCCAACAACCTAGGTATACGAAACTTTCAGAAAACAAATTTTGTGGTATTTCCAACTTGATATGAAAACATCATGAACCTAGACCATCCACAGTGGGTTTTATAAAGCATCAAACAGGATGCTTTTTTTGCTACACCCGATATACAGGGTGGACACAAAGTCCCTTTACATGAAATATTATTTTTCAATGTTGTTGGACATGTCAATCAGCTATGTGAGAGAGACTTAGATGTGCATGAAGCTGCCTGCTAGGCACTGTTACAACGTTGGCCCCACTCATCAGGCACAGCGAAATGTTTTCTTCTTAGATAGGTGTGCAATTTACCTGTGCAATCGGACCAGAAATGTTTATTTATGGTGCAAAGAAAACTCTCACTATTCCATGGAAATTGAGCAGCACCCATCCATGTCATGATATGGGCAGTCATTTCCACAAATCACTTGATTGGTCCATATTTTTTCGAAGGAACTGTTAATCACATGACATATATCAACATGTTGCAAACGTGGTTTGTTTTCTTTTGCGAGAATTCACAATTGCAAGAGCAGGACCTCGAAACAACATGTATGACAAATGACTGACAAATATTTAGGAACTCTAAATAGCTGTCCTGAACTGCTTTTAACAGTATGCAGCCTTCCACTTTGGAGAATATGTCAAGAAGAACTTGGGCACGAATCCAGCTGTGTGCAGAGAATGGAGGGCAACACATGGAGCTGTTTGAATAGAGGTACATTATCTTTTTTTTTTCATGGACTTTGTGGCCACCCTGTACTAGCATAACAGTGAAAGGGTTAAGGAAGGGGGTGAACTGACAGTTTGATCTTAATCCTTCCAGTTCTATGCAAGCCTTGAAGACATTTGCAGTTTCATTTCCTAATCCATGAATAAAACTACACATTTTGCCCCATCTTAGTTTATGCATCAATGGAAAGCAAGTTTAGCTTATCTTATTCTAGCAAATATGAAAACCTGTGTCCATTATTCATACAATAGACACTCACCAGTAAAAGTTCCTTGAGACGTTCACGGTCATAAATATTTCCAATCTCTTCACCAAGGACCAAGTCAAGCGCTTTACTGATGGGAAATGACAGGGGGAAAGTGAGCACCATCACAATTTTTGTTATCCATGAGGTCCAAGCTCCTATGGCAAGCCCATAGCGAGAGCAGATTGCTTGAGGAAGAATCTCTCCAAATATGGTGATACCCAAGGATGACACAACAACTGCTATTAAGCCTTCCAATTGATCATCCAGCAGGATAGTCAATGTAGAATTTAATACCACATTTCCCAAAAGGATAGAACATAGAAGGTAATTTCCCAAGTGCCTCAGAGGTAATATAACTTCAGCATAATGCTTTTCCTTCTCATTTCCTACTTTGGAAACGATTTTCAGTTCTGTTTGATCAAGAGCCATAAGTCCCAGGTTCAGGCCTGATAAAAGTCCTGAAAAGAGGAGTAGGAAAATAATGCCGAGGATGTTCAACCAGATGGGTACAAGCTTGACGTATGTCCCAATTTTGACTCCAATCTCATCACCCTGATGGATCCATGTAGGTTCACTTGGACTGTTGCCTTTTACACAGATGTAGTAAGCCTCAGCATCATCAGGTAGATGATCCAACTTCACTTCTGCTACACCAGAATATGATGAGGTTGTATTTGTCAGAAACTACAAAGAAAGGTAAAGAAAAATATTTGATCAAGCAGAAGCACAGAAAAAAAGAAAGGCTTATTAACTAATATCAACATACCTGGAAGACTCCTGAGGACTCTGCCTCATCACATGAATTCCCTCTCTTCCCAGGTTCTGTAGTGAATCTAATTTTAATTTGTGGTGTTATCCCAGTTCCAAAAAATCTCAAGCTTTGGACCTTGGATGCAAGGATTTCCAACATGCCTTCCAATGAATATGAGGAGTCTTTGGAATTTTCTACACGAACTCCAAATATGGCAGCAGATTGGTCATCAAGCAATTTCAGTCGGGATACTGTATGATATCTCATAGTTGTCTCTCCACGACTGGTCCCTGCCTCCCTGTCAATATGATTTGAAGAAAGAAATAGCATTGAAAAATATTTATGTGGCAATTAAATCAAGTTTTTTTCCATTCCCTGAATCAATCAATGCAAAACCTTCATACAATATTAGATTAATTATGCTGCAAGCTAATCTCAAGATTAGGTGTTCTTTGAAGGCACCGATGCAAAGAGTGTGAGTGTGTGAGAGCCTTGATATGCCTATTGCGTTCAATGTCACAACCTATGATGGATGCAAGAATATGTGCACCAAATATGGGATGCACACACACTGTAAAAGTATTGTGTGTCTCAAAAAAGACCAAACAATTGTCCTTTACATGCTGTAAATCAGGCTGCAGTGCCTTGATTTGAGTAAGCTTCTAGGCATACATGAAACAACTCTATTTCAACAGATATAACATTATATGTTATGATATTACAAGTTTTTTGTTTAATCAGGATGAAAATGGTCACCTCCATTCAGAAAACTGTTGCAACAATCCCTGGCTGTCACTTGAACTGAAGCAGCAACAGCTGCTGCCAATAAGAACACTTTTTTTCTGCATCAATATTTTAAGACATGCTTCTCCCTTTACCCATAATATTTTTATTTAAAAAAAAAGCAATGCTGAACTACTCACTGGAAAACCTGGCAGTGATCAAGACCTTGCAAGTTTAACCCTTATAGTGCCAGAGTTGCTTACAGCAATGCTACAAATATCACTTCAAAATGCCAGAGTCAAAGAGCTGGCAGTAAAACATCCAAAGTTCAAGAAGGAACTCGATTGAATGCTCAGACTAGAAACATTTCTTAACCCTTTAATTGTCAGCTCTTCAACACTGGTCTTTTTCAATGAAATTCATAGCATCACTCTAATCGGCTCTGGCACTATAAGAATTAAAAGGGATGGGAAGCCAGAAGAATGACTTTTGAGACTTTCACCCCAAAATTTGCCATCTTTCAAATGTCTCTAAAAACCAGGCATGGGTTTGTCTCTCAACATCAAACACATTAGAATGAAGCACTAACAAAAAAGCAGACTGGACATTGAGCATTTGTTCCCAAGCTTTCCTATATTGTTTTAAAGCTACCACTCCAGAGGTTGTTAGTGACAAAACATGCAATATGCCCATCACAATCGAAGCATGAGGTAGCACATAAAATAAAGAAGTGAATGAAAAGGCAACTTAGATGACACAAAATAAAAGATGAGATACACATGCACCATCTATAAACAACTGAAAGACATGATAGCATAAAGGCTTAGACCATCAACAATGATATACACTGCAACAGGAAATATAGAAAGGCAACTGTGAGGAAACAGAACTGATATCTAGATTTAATTTCAGGTGAACACAGGGAGCAAAGTGTGGTACAGTAGAGACAAGTGCTTGTTTCAGGCATATGGGAAGCCAAAAGTCAATTGAGTCACAAAGTGAAAATGGGACCTCTTGATTCCAAGCTTTAGGGGCATAATGGAATAATTATCTAGATACAGAGGAAACAAAGAAATGGATTCTAACAGTAGTATAAAGACTATGAGAGCACTTCCAATTCAAGAAATTTTGTTGCATGATTATCTTAGTAAATGAAGTAATTTCCAAGATGATGAGTTTGGATAGATAAAGCCAATGAATTTTGAGAAGAGAGGGGTAGATGCATACTGGAGAGGAACCTTGTGAATAATAACCAGACATTTCTCAACTGGAATATGGGGCTTAACCACCATGGACTTATAAAAAATAAATTCTATAAGATTTGGCATATGTAAAAGCAATGCAGGATTTAGGGCATTACATAGAGTGGCTTTACAAATTAGAAAGGTTAGATAAAGTGGCTTTACTAGTGTAAGTGCATGAATGGGCAGTAAGTTACATGAGAGATGAAAGGATACTTCCTAGGAGCCAGACATTGTGAAAGAATTAAAGTGATACTACTGAATGAACTAGAAGCTAGCAAACAGTACAATTTTCATACTTTGACAGTAAATCAAAATGAAGAAAGGAGTGCTATAATTCATTTCTGAAAAATGTGGCATCCTATAAATTCACATGGTCAGAATTTTGCACTTTCACTTTTCTTGACATTCTTCATCCCATTTATTCCATAAGGCAAAAACAAGCTTTAAACTCTTACTATACACTATGCTTCATGAAGGTTTATATATTGAGAAGGTAAGATTTAGATGATTCAATCAATGTCTTCATTCATCATCAATGCTTCCAATGAGCTGTTCTTATGCAACAACTTCAGAACTGTTTTTCCCTTTTGCCACATTTTTCCATAGTTAAGCTCCAATTTGCAATATCTTTGCCTGTAGAAGCTCAAGAAAGAGAAGTGATTTTACAATAAGATTGTCTGCAACAGGGTAACACATATTGGACCCCATTGTTCCCATATGTACCTAGTCCTGCCATAAATACTGTTACAAGATTTTTTAATAATAACTTTGTTAATATAAAACATATGCTGTATTCGCTAACAGTATTTATTCCCCTACATAATTACCAACAGATTACAGAAACATTATTCAAAAATTCCACCATTGGCCTTCACACATGACTTTAAACGATCAGGCCACTCATCGATCGCAGTAAGCACCATGTCCATTGAGATATTGGCTGCTGATTTTGCAAGGGCTCACTTGAGACTTTCAATATTTGGATGTCTTCTGTGCAGGCCATCAGCTCCAACTCTGCCCACAGTTTGTAGCCCAGTGGGTTCAACTCGGGACTCCCAGATGGCCAATCTGAGGCCTTGATGAACTCAGGGACATTGTTGGTTAGCCACTCCTATGTTATCTTAGCCTTTTGAGCAGAGGCAGAGTCTTGCTAGAAGATCCAGTTGCCCCCATTGAACATTGCTTGGCTGAGAGGCTTCACTGTCTTCTCTATGATGTCTTCCTGGTACACCTTGGCAGATGTTGTCACTCCTTGCTCACAAAAATGCAGCTTGGTGACACCCTCATAGTTCATCCCCCACCAAACCATGATGGAAGCAGGATGGTGACCTCTCTTCACCTTATGGATGAATTCTGCAGCTTCAAGAGAGCTGTGGGCATACACTTGATCATTTTGCCGGTTGAATTTTTCTTCAATTGTGAAGATTTTCTCATCAGTAAAGAGGATTTTGAGGTGTCTGTTTTGTGCATACCTCTGCAGCAACACTTTCGATCGCGACCACCTGATTTCTTTCAGAGATGGAGTCAGCATGTGTCCTGTGCTTCTTCGGTAAGCACCCATCCTTAGGTCTGATTTAATCAACTGAGACATGCTTCTAGTCGAGATGGCCATTTCTCATGCCATCACTTTCTGCTTGCTGAGAGGATTTAACCAAATCCTGTTGTTAACTGCTTTGATGACTCATGGTGTTCAGTCCGTGCATGGACGTCCAGATCTAGGGCGGTCTCGTACTCCCTGAGTATCTGTATCGTTTGATAGCTCGGTAAACAAACTGCCGACTGATTCCAAGTGGCTGCAAAGTCTTGAAAATGGTTGCAGGTTTCTGACCCACTTTGTGCAGGACAATCACTGCTATGCAATTCTCTTTGTCACCCCACTCCATGTTTACTGCTCGCAACACAACAGCCAAAATATTACCAAACAATACGGTGGATAATACACTGTAGGATTACTAGGTTACAATATTCTAGCTTCTTTTGCTAGAACACAAGGAACATGTAAATCTTGTAACAGTATTTATGGCAGAACTAGGTATAGCTCTAGATGTATACCTCTAACTGTTTTGTGCATTTTTCACTTCCATATGTTGTCCAAAAATAACTGCTCTCAATTGTGACAAGTGTGATGCCTAAGGGAAGGGAAAAGGTATGAGGATGTTCACTGGCAATTGAATGTAAGGAACCTTGTCATACAGGGCACCAAGAAACATTTTTCTCCCCCTATACAAAGAATACAACACAATGGGAAAAAGAAGTGTTTTAATCATAACTCCCTTCAAGAAGGAATCATTCCAATAATCAATCATTTGAATTTCATCCTTTGACTGCCTTACAGCTCTTATTCTGCCAAGCTCCACAAAAAAATCTTCATAACTCTTGTTCCAGTTTGCCAGAACCCACTCCTCTGACCTTCCCACTTTCTTGCATTCTAGGTCTTGTTGATTGATTCAGTGCTATGTCTTGCCCCTCGTGGAAGGCAATGGTGCAAATACTACCCCTCATACCCTGGTCTGTTCATTATCATCGAACTTTCCAGCCATAAAACTTAGATATCTGAAATTAGAGACTTGAATCCTTTGTTTAACAAGGAATTCAAAGGTACTACCCTTCAAGTGGTAGATATCTTGGTCCAATGGTTATGTGGGAGAAAAAGGGTTTCTGATGCCCTGCATGTGGCTCCTTTATGTCAAGGGATGGTAAAAAAAAATAATAATAATTGAAGCTGTTGTGAAATAGCATGCCAAATATTTTCTTAACAGTTGTGAAGAAAGACTAAGAAGCAAGATGGTCCACAAAAAGAATCAAAGAATCTGAATAAAGTAATAAATAACTATCTGACATGATTGGATGTGCTTACCAAGATCAAGAACTCCCTGAGAAAGGTCGAAATGGACCTCACTTTCCATGAAGAGGAATATGACACCATACCTAAGAGCCAAGAAGAGTAGTTGAAGGAAATAAAAAACCTAAAGTAGGAAAATACTGAGCCAAAATTGAGAAATGACCACTCCATAGAACACTGATGGGAGAATTTCAGCTTTACTCAAGAGGAAAGAATGTGGCAGTAAAAGGAGCAGTGTTTCATTCTTGTGTTAGGAATTACTCTTGCTTTACCATTTCACATTTTCCTTTGAAACTTTTACTTGATCATATTTGATTCTACAGCCATGCCTATACCATTGCATGTTTCACTGCATAACTTTTCATTTATGCTGAGAACTCTATAGAACAGGAAAACCCATTTTTAAAATGTCTTCACCAATCATATTGGCTTACTCAAAGAAAACTTTCAACCACAACCCTTTTTGCCTGGCTATAGTATGATCTACTGCATTTCCAAATGTCATCATTTCTGCTCTTCCTGGTTTTCAATATTTTTCAGATCATACATTTACCCATTCAGTTCCATTTTACTACATCCATCTGCATATAATCAAAAGGGTGAACCCAATCTGTTTCTGCTTAAACCAGAGTCAGAAGAACAGTTATACACCATACCCTTCAACTAAAGAAAAAACCCATACCAGGCAGCTACTGAAATATATTAATTTTGACAACAGTTACAGGGCCAATAATGCTAAATCTGATGTTCAAAATATCATCAATCAGTTCAGCTCTAGACACAAAGAAGTTGAGATTCCTTCAGATTCATTGTGATAGGGCGAGGGTGTGAGAATGATTCAAAGAAGTTAGCTATCAAAAATGGACAGAAGCCGGTGCTAATTACAGGGCGTCCATAAAGTGACTACCTATGGGCAAGTTTTTCATACTGAATCTGGGGGAACCCCCTTTTTTATTTGTGTAGTCTGTTTATTGATAGACCTCAGAATAGTGTCACATCTTTCGTTCCTCCAATTTTGTGTGACTGAGAATTCATTTACAAGACCATAGTTACCATTACAGGTTCAGAAATTTGGAGTACAGCATTCCAACATGAGTGAAAGAAAGGCATTTTTTTGCAAGGACAAGCTCACATATCCAAAAGACTTGAAAGAGAATATGATATCTCTTGTGATGGGTATCAGAAAAGTGACAGAATTCTCACAGATGTTGGTGGCTATATATTTGCCATGGCTCAAATATGTCAGGAAATCAGCAGTCCAACACACTGAACCAATTTGTCAAGCAAAGTCCTAATATTTATTATAATGAATTTCCATTATTCAATCAATACTGTGATGATTACAAGAAGTTGGTGCAATAAGGTCAAAGACAAATTTTCTTTGAATTTAGTCTCTGTTTCTCTTCCAATCAAACAAACGAAAAAATTCTGAAACATCATATCTGGGAAATTAGTTCTCAGCCATGCCATACCATAGTGATAGGAAGAATGATCTGACACTATTCTGAGGTCAGTCCATTTTCAGTCTATAAACAGCTTTAAAAAATGGCTACTTTAGTGTCAATACTAAAAAAGTTGCCCATAGGTAATAAGCACCCTGTATTTAGTGCTAGTCAAGTGGGAGATAATGCCTTCACACTGAGATTGCATATAACCATCAGCCAGGCCAGGGGGTAGTGCCTAGTCCATCTGGTTTCCCTTCTGGATCTGCCACTGCATATCATGGAGGACATGGTACACATCAAACAACTCTCCTATTGATATTCTTTGTTTGGATGGTATTTTGTTACATATGGATAATACAAGGATAATACTTGATAACCCTTTTCATTATTAATAATTGGTGACTCAATGCAAAACAATACAGAGAATTTGGTGTAGGTGTCTAAGATTTTTCCCCATTTACATTGGGGAATAGCAGAACAAATATGGATGAAATATTGAAAGCCTGTTGGAAATATATCGGTCTCAAGTGAGATACATAAGTTAAAAACCAAGGGTCTTTTCTTTGCCATACTCTTTATTTTAAAAAATAAATAAATAAATCTATGCTATCTAGCAAGTGAGACTAACAACAGTTCTATCTATATTGGAGATAAAGCAGGTAACTTTTGATTTGAATAAGACTTTATGAATAGAAACATCAAGATGACAATGTTAAATGTGGGTCTAAATAGCTTATTTAGTGAGACACAAGAGACACAAGGTTTTATACTATACATAGCAGTGCCAATCACATTCTCAACCACAGTCACAGTAACAATAAATATTTCAATGAATACTTCAATGTCACATTCCATCATTTTTCATGAGTAGTAATAATGATAAACATTCTGCATTCATACAATGATGCCACTAAATCAGAAAGAAAATCAATTCAAAATATGAAGCACTTAAAAGTTTTAAACTTTTTTTTTCTGTAGAGACTCCATCAAGAAGAGACATTAAAATAAATTATAAGTATAGCAAAAGGGACATGAGTAATGCCACAGCTGTCTTTATGAAAGACAATACAGAAAATTATTATTATTGGGCATTTATAACATGGTTCATACGAGTCAAATGGACTCAGACTTGGGAAAGGATAATACTGAGCCATCAGCTTAGATTCTCAAGTAAGAGGATTACATGTATGAAGGAAGAACTGAAGAGAAGAATGAGAAGGAATTCACGGCTTCTAAGGAATGCCAATGGGACAATTCTTAAGAGTGGAGGATAATTAATGAAATATAGGCTTGGTCTGGTATATTCTATTGTTTTGGTATGACAAAAAAAAAGCTCTTCTTTTAGGAACATAACTTCAAAACCTTTAGGAGAGAAAAATTATTGTGGACAAGTTAGAGGCTTTAACAAACTCATTTTGGTTTGGGCCATTTAGACAGCTAGAGCTTAATCCATTGCAGTACAAAGATGGGAATACTTGTCACCTGAAGTGTTGGAACATGTGCTTTTGTTTAAATTTTTTAAGTGCATTTCCCATTCAATACTTGTAGTTGTTTCTTGATAGTTTACTAATAGTTTATGAAGCAAATTCATTAATGTAAAAACTTTATTTGCTTGCAAAAATGCTTATTTGTGCAGATTTAACCACTAGCACACCACCAAAATTCATACTGTAATAGGTTAAAACCAGAAGTATCCTTTCCTAGTGAAGTAAACAGAGATGACAAGCCAAGTAGTAGGTTGCATAAACCATTGTGTGTTGATTATGTTTATTCCATGTGTTGATGGAGATGAACTAGGTTTAGCCAATACTGAATGCTGACACACCTACAGGTTGTGGGATTCCAAGGATATCCTACTTAATACTGGTTCACTTTTATACAAATTTTGACAAATTCAAGATAATGGGAACAAGAAAGTCTTAATGATGCAGTTGAAATTGGAGTGTTAGAACAGGAGTAAATCAGGGTTAGTTACAATACATTTCTGGGTATAAGCAGGTATGTCCTCAATTCCCAAACAGTATTTGTTAGGAATTCACTTGTACCTGTCAGAGATGACTGACTCTCGAAAAAAGCACATAAGACACGGGCATGTTACACCATGCATGCATCTGAAAACCTTTCCAGAGGAGAACCCTCTCAAAGCATCAGCAGCCTATGGACAGTCAACACAAATAGCACTGAAACTGTTCCAAGAATTTATTTCCCTTGCAGTCAGAGATTTTTCTGAAGAACAGTCATTGATTAGCATCTTTTAATGTATGTCTGCTGCAGTCAAGACATCCAAAGCTATCCTATTTTTCAAGCATGAGGAATCAATCTTTGGTCCCAAGTCATATCCAATTATCAACCTCTACCCCTAAGATTTTGATGATTTGAACATCATATAGTGTTTGATACCTTGAGTTTCTCCTTAGCTCAGGAAAAACTCTTGCTTTCCTTAACATGCCAGGTGCATATATTTGTCCTCGCAATGACATACTATTCTCCAAAAAGATCATTGAACTAATTGATACCATACATGAGAAGACACGGGCTCATATATACGGACCAACACTGGGACTATGCAGGGTTCAAATATTGCATATAGACATGATTATGTGACTTGTATCAGACCCTTTTAACCTTTCCCATGCTAGATATTTTTTCCTGGCAGGGATTGCTGCTGCCAGAGCACAATGAATCAACTTCCATCAGAATAACTGAGCATGTGGCTGGCTACATGACTGAATAACTGCCAACACTGTTAGCTGACTGGCAGCATTTCCAAATTGAGTTTGAAGTGAGCAGACAGGTGAGACCCATCATTTGCACACTACAGGAATAAGGGTGATGCAGGTCTTGTCTGTCAATGGCACAGAAAGGGTTAAGCTTTACTAACTCAAAAATCTTAATGATTTTAAATATGAACAAAACAGTGTCCATATTAGGACCAGTTTGCAGTATGGACTCTGCATCTGATATATGTACTGTCTATACTAATTATGAACAGGTGCCAACCCTAACTGCATACTTAAGCCCACAGCCCTGGATTCACTAAAAAGTATTTGAATAAGACCAGACCTGGGCGTGGTCAAATTACCTTTTTGACCTGGAAGTCCCACTTCGAACAATGATTGAAGCATCGACCCCTTGATGAATCCATTTCTCTTCAGAAGAGGCATCTGGTTCTATAAGCACTTCACGAAGGCAACCATATAGAGGTATTGTTCTCGAGTTGAGTTTGCCATGAGTCTTCAAAGCACTTAATGCACCAAATCCAGGTCTATCCCACACATAGGGCTTCACAGAACTACGTCTACCACTCAGAATTTCCAAAGAATTCACCTGACCTTGTTGATTTTCCCTGCTATCTGATGCGTTTTGAAGTTCTTTCAGATCATTAATACTGATATGAATTTGACTTACTTGTATGGAAGTTCGAAATTCATTTTCAGAATCGTGAAGCACTATGTGGCGACTGTGAGATTCCAGTAGATCTAACTCATTCATTGCTTCCAACCCAGATGAGATTGATTCTGCTTCTGCGATTAATCGAATATTTTTTAGAGGACTGTCCTGAACGAGTTCATTCGTATCACACACTGTTCCCCTTTCTCCACGTTGCAAGGTGAAAGACAGGCGAAATTCTTTCATTTCTCCTCTACCCATGGAATTTCCGTCGTAGGATAATGGTCCTTCTGGGATGGATGAGAAGTTCAATGAACGTAGGTAAACAGAGATGGGGATGTGGTCCTGGAACCCCGATTCAGGCAATCTTGACATGTCAACTACATTTGAGCCGGTATTACCGACTCGAAAGTAAGACACTTCCATGCCACAACAACTTCTCACAACATCAACGACGTGAAGTAACAAGAGGAGGCCGATGGTGGGCTTTTTTCGTGAGATCGTGAACGATAAACGCGCTATCAACGTCGTCGCCATGTTTCACGTGACGTTCTGGAGAGAGAGCCGTAAGGTGTATGCGGGCTACTGGAATTCCAATGAGTCTCCGGACTTGGGAACACAGAAGACTCTACAGTGATTTCAGAATGAGTTCATACGTCCTTATAATGGAAACCATTCTTCCCTGCGAGCCTACCAATGCCAGCAGAAGCGACGTTCCCTCCCTTGCATTACAGATGTCTGGTGTGACCTATCGGAGGCGTGCACGACTGGTGAGGTAATAATCCTGTCCGCCACAAGCGCGCGAGTTCGAACGTTGGGTGTTTTGTACGAACTCAAGATGTCACTAGAGTTGAAACCCCAGCGACGCAAGCGCTCTTGGGTGTGTGAGCACATCCCGAAATCACTGTACTGCTCCTTGTATCGATAAGTGAGCTGTACGATCAAGGACGGTAGACGATGCTCTGAAGCGGAGGGGAGGAGGGAGAGAGAAAAGCCTTCAGCCAGATCTCTTCCGTACCTTTCCGCCTCCCTGCTTTTCCATAACTGAACTTGGAATTAGAGGCAAAGAGTTTCCCCTAGGGTCCCCAACTTCTCCAGTTTGGTCGGGGGATCTCCGCTCAGGAAAAAGAAACTCTTCCAGTCAAACTGAAAAAGTTTGCAACTTTTCACATGGTGCCTCATCATCGTACTCAGATGAATACACCTACCTTAGGGAGCTACGAAGAAAACGAGCATACTTTGGTGTCCAAGCAGAATTTGATAACCCATGGTTTATTTTTAAGAATCCAGTCAAGTTAGGGCATCTGCCTTTTTCTCTTGCATCGTAAGATAATTAGAAGCCATTTCAGCCGCTGTAGATTCTTGTTTTTTTTTTGTTTTTTTTTCTTAAATCGAGCCAAAAAAAATTTATCCATCTCTCTCCTGTGCAAATTCAAAAGAAACCTGTAATACCTATTGGCAAGAAGTTGCATCTGAAAGAAGGTGAGAGTATCCAAACTCACCCCGTTCAAAAAAGATGCCTCCTTGTCCCCCCACCCACCCATTAAACAGTGCTAAGTTGGAGTCTGTGGTATCCACCCTGCCCTTCTGTCCGCTTTCCAGTTTTATGGAGTGTTGAAATGCAGAACTTCACAAGTACTCAACCGACAATATGGTGACCGCCTTTAATCTCGTGGGATTATTTCAATAGAACCACGATCCATGATGAAGTGTATTGACTTTCCCTTTCACCTCTGCCTTGAGAAGAGCCAGTGATCGGTTTTCCCCCTCGAAAGTCTTCCCTTTAGAGCGAGGACGTATCCTCCAATTCCTTGAAGACAGATTCGATCGCGTGCGGGTCCGGAAAACATGATGGAAAGGACAGACAAGATTGCAGGATACGATGTCAAACAAGGGCACCATGTCCTGGAATTTTGAGTGACTAATTGGTCCCACCTCCAAGCCACCCTCAAACAAGAGAACCCAAGTTGCCACCCCAAACACTTGCACATTCGTTTGGAACGTTTTTGAGAAAAGTTCCCCGCTAATGCCTTCATTTCTCGTGAACGAGAAATAGAATGATGGCGATGCACCTAACGACTACAATCTTCAATATTGGAATCCGCTGGAAAACTTGGGGGCAGAGATACGTTGTCAAATGAGAATCACGCATTAGCACTCCGAGCCTGTCAATTTTTTGTTTTAAAGTCGATGTTTCGGGGACTGAATGTCACGTGCTTCAGGGAAATCTAAAAGGAAGGACCCAGGGAAAACAATGATAAAACTGTGCCCAAAGCATACAAGTCAAATCAGAATCATCTGAGGCAGTGGCAAAGAAACATCAAAGCATGCATACCGCACAGCAATGAAAGGTGAGACGAAGAAACGAGGAAAAGCAAGGAATCTGACTAGATTTTGGAGGGTTTTAGCCCTCCGATATATTATTCCTTTTTTTTTGCGTCTTTTCCGGTAAAGTGGGTCGAAGAGCTTCACTTCCAATAGGTAAGACGGTCTTCGTGGTATTGATCATTGGAGATGCACTGCATGTCCGCGGGTTCATTGTATTTCAATCCGGCTTATCAGATGTATTCCTCAGACACGTTCGCCGAAGGGTCCACCAGTTTCTCTAACACAATCAACATGACATTACTTGCGAGAAATCAAATAAATAATATTACAGTCGAAACAAGTCCCCTAAGAATTTTGAAAGGATGACAACAGAAGAACGAAAAGAGGCCCGTGAGGTGCATAGAACACTTTGGGTTGTCGCCCCAGCAGCAGCCCAAAGACGGCGTAGTAAAGGTGGAGCAATGGGTTTCACCGCGGAGCGAACGAGTCGATCTTCCAGGTTCCTCTGTCTTCTCTTGATCTTCCAGGTTCAATTGTCTTCTCTTCGAAGCACTCGAGGGTGGATAAGGGGACGGCTCCTTCAAGAGGCTGATATTAGCAGAACTTACAGTCGATGCCCCGAAGGACGACAGCCGAGGGCCAGGAAAGCAGGCATGCAGGCAAGCAGGATGAGACAGGGTTTACCTCAAGGTTTGCAGGAAAAGAGATCACAGTTGGCAGTTGGAGTGTGACGTTTAAGATGTATCGTGCCGAAATGGCAACTGCTATGGCCGTGAAGACTTACAGTACTCATTCCTCGTTCGCTTCGAACGGGAAGTTCAATACGGTACGGTACCATTTTGTTGAAAAAAAAAAACATATCCGATAGTAACGGACACTTTATCCTCCTAAGACTCGGGTGGCATGCACAAGAATTATATCCAATCGATTTTATTTCTTCTGGATTTGAGGAGGCACGTCACGAATGTTTCTTCCCGACATTTTCTTCAGATGGATTTTAACGAGCATAAGCAGGAGACGATCAAGTTGAGAGGAACTCCGATGCCATCTGTGTACAGCATCGCGCAGAAAGCAAGAAAGAAGTGAGTCGTGACAATCCGATCAAATATTAATCGATAAAACCTTCAGAATTAGATAAAACCTGCTGGGAAATGCGTCTTCGTGACTGCAACCGAGCAGAGGTTGAAGCATGGAGAAGGAACGAGGAAAAAATGGGGATCCATTTCCTGGAAGCAGACGAAAGCATCCTCAGGACTGAATTCAGCCAAGTTTCGGCTTCGCTCCTGAGTCTTTCGCTTCTAAAAGCATGCGAGCTACCGGCCTCAGATCGAGCTGCGTCGCTCTCGGTGGGCTTCGATCGCTTGTTGGGAGAAGTTGGTCTGTCGGCGCTATCTCTCCTGCTTTTTCGTTTCTTGTCTCACGATAGGATTCTCGCGATAGATTTGGAAACTCCGATAGCGTTTGCCGATGTGACGTTAGCGATATCAGCGATAGTGTGATCGGCTGATGTCCGTAGATCGCTTCCCTGTTTTTCCTCCTCTTCCGTGAATTTGTGGGCTCGAACAATGCCTGCGTATCTCAGAATTGCATTTTTTTTTTACCGTTCTCGCGGATCTTCGAATGCGTCACCGAGAGAATGACGCGTAAGAGAGCCGAGACGACTGCGACGAGCTCCAGGAATCGTGGGGTGATACGGCTTTAATTTTTTTTTCGTTCAGAATATCTTGACCAATAAATTGGTTTAGCTTCAAAGGCGTGCATATCAGCAAAAATGGGTCGTACGACCGTGAATCTTGGTATAGCAGCTCGCCACAGCACGAGGATTATGGGTCCAATGTCTTCATATAAGTTGGAATTGACCCTAGACAATATATTTTCGAAATGTTAATTTTTTTTTCTTGATGGCGTCCACTCTTGCCAGTCATTATAACCTATGTGCGGAGCACCATAATCCTTTTTCCAAAAATAGACTGCATTACCAAGACTACCAAGGTAATATGATGCTGAGTTGCGTATCTTTGAGCGGCTAAACCGATTTATTGGCCACTCTCTAAATTATTTCAGTAGATTAAGCGAGTCGAAAACGAACCGATTCTTGCCTTCAGAGATCGCCCTGTCGTCAGTTGCAGTGTTTGTATTTTCTCTCCCGCAGAATTATTCTTCTCCGGAAGGGGTGAGTCTCATATTCAAGAAGGAACATGGAAGGCAAGGACGACACAATTTTTTTTTTTTCTGGATGGAAATCTTCCTGAGAATCGAATCGACGACGCACGCATTTCAAGGCTGCGCGATGGCTCAGGCTTCTTTCTCGGTAAAAACTTTAGCATGGACTAAAAAAAAAAAAAGCCACTTGGGATCATGCAGACGGGGTCGGTAGAGCAATATTTATGTCGTGGGTACTTCCAGCTAAAAAAAAAAAAAATATATCATCGTGACTCAAAGATGAATCACCTGTGGAATCGGGTTCAACGGTGATCCAACGGTGACCACCGTTGAACTCCTGTTGAACGGCTCATTTGGGAGAATGTTCGAGGAAGATGGGGGTATCGAATTTCGGGTCCCGAGGTTCTCCTTTTAAAGTCAGGATTGAAAAAAAAAGCGAAAGATTCCTCTCGATCGGTAGAGGCTCGCATTTTCATGGTTTATCTCGGTTTATTTCCGCGACTAAGTGAACGAAAAAGAAACCATCCCTCGGGGGCATCTATCGAAGGAATCATTTCGGTCTCCCGTGAAATATGTCTAGGAAACCCAATCAGACAAAACAAGGTTGTTTTTTTTTTTCCCCCATCGAATACGATGAGGTAACAAGACGCGGCAGAGCTAAAATCTTTCCTATCGTGGAACATGGGCGGTTGAGCAGTCCGGTTGATTCATCGCAGCTGATTGTGGGGTTTTCCTCGTCATTTTTTTTTTTCTGCCGTGATTCCCAAGGTCAGACGTCGCAGGCCCGTTTCAGTTTTTTTTTTTCCGAAGTTTTACTTCCAGGGAAAAGGTATTCCATCAGGATCGACTGAGCGAGGAAACGAGGTAGATAACTATTTCATTTCAAGTCGTGTTGATTCTTTCAAAGCGTCATATGTAATTCACCTTGACGTTCACCTTGACGCATATAACAACTTGAAGCATTCGGGAGAAAGGGGGAAAGGGGGAAAGGGGGAAAGGAGATAGGCTCCCTATTGAAGAAGTGCAAACGACTGCCACCGAGTGGTCACTTTCCCTCTTTCCAACCTCTCCTTTGCGGTGTCTCTCTCCGATGGTTTCCCAAGTGAAATAAGGATAGATGAAAGTCAAATGCGACATCGAAAATCAAGTGCGTCGTTGTGCTGCATGACAGGAAGAGTCAAAAGCAGCGATGAAAGTCCAAGTATGGGAGCGGCATGAAAGGTGGGGAAACCCCACCGACCCCGCTCCTGCTGTCGGGCTTTTCGGCTCCGGGTTTTTTCCTTTTAAAAATGTCCACATCCATTTAAATAACCATGCGGATGGCTCGTGCACGGACCCGCAGCGCGACCCTTGCCCCCCAGCCGATGAGAGCCCTCCCCCTCGAAAGCGAAGGAAGCGCGGTCGTCCCGGGCGACAGCGGGCACGCCTGACCTTGCACGAAGCGATGTCGATACCTTTGCGGTTCGACCTCGCATCGAGATTTCTGATGGCGTTGGGAGGGGGCAACGGTAATATTAATTTATTTAATATCAGGGGGAAAATCGTCTGGGAAACTTCATTCCATTCATTAACGTAAATGCGAAGGTGAAAAGACCACGATGGTCTTCGGCCTAAAACACGTTTAAATGTTATTCTCGAAAAACTGCAAGCATCTTTTGATGACATGCACTCAAGACCTATAGAAAAATAGAACCGAAGGGAATTGGATGAGTATCTTCTCTCCGTTAGGTTCTTGTAAGAGATCCTAAGGCCATTCCCCTTACTCTAGACTTTTTTCTGCCGAGATCCTTTCATCAGCGAAGGACCTTGAGAAAAAAGCGTCCGCTGGCGGGAATGAATGAAAGGCTCCACGCGCGACCGTTCGCCCCGCCCGGCGGTCGCGTCGGGCCAGCCAGGGTCGCTGTGACGCGATTGGCTGGAGGGTGGAATGGGGGGGGGGGGGGGGGGTTGGGAGAGGGCACTATCGCGCCAAGGGATTCTACGTGAAGCTGATAGGTGAGGCAGATAAAACACGCCACTCTTTAAAAAGTTGTGACGCCTCTGAAACAGTAACGAAGTTTCAGAATCCGATGAACAGATCTCTGACTCCCCCTTGCTTCTGGAAATTTGCAGACGGGATTTTTGCATCCCTGGATCATCATCTTGAGAAACAACGACTCCTTCCACATGGAAGCGATTTTCTTCTGTTTTATAAGCTAGTTCCTCCCAGTTCAGGAAATTCTTCTCGCGAAATTCTCGCCTCACCACGTCCTTTCCTCCGCAAAGAGCAGCATTTCCAGGGCAGACGGAGGAGCTCTGGCCCGTGCCACTCTCCTGTCGATACGTTTACCTCGCGCAATAAAAAAAAAATCGAGTTGCCGTCGCGTTGTCACTCGTGAGGAAAAACGGCTGGAGAAAATGAAAAATATGGGATTCGCTGCAAAAAATTGTTTGTTGTGTTATCTGCCTTCTCGTGAACTCCAAGGAGTCTCAAAGAACAACGCTTTTTTTTTTGCCTCGCCCGGTATATCGTACATGAAGCATATTGTTATTGATGGCAGGAACTTGCTTTGGGGATAATTTCCTCATGTTCCAGTTAGAAGGGAACGGTGTTCCCACACCGAGAGGAGCATGGAAGTGCCGTTCCCACTTACATTCTTGACTGTTCAAAAAGCGACACGAAGAAAATAAAACGCATCGCCGTGATAGAAGCTGGTCTTTAACGAAAAGCAAAGTAGGCAAGGAAAGTCTAATGCGACGGCCGCATATCACGGCCTTGCGGTTCCAGATTCGCTGGAAACGCAAGGCCGTGATATAAGATTAGGGGAAATATTCGCATACGACACGAATATTTTACCTAATCTCACTGGCGACTTTCGGCACGTCAGGTCAGAGAGACCGAAAGTTCACCATCTTAGGTTAAAAAAAAAAAAGTCAAGGTACAAATAAGTAGGGTCGGTTATAGAAATGGGATACCAACCAATATTGGAAATCGGGGGCCAGTTTCCCAAGGAAAAAGGGTGGCAATGTTTTAAGGTTTCACCATCGGGTTATCGATAAAAATGCCGTCAAGTTTAACTCAGACTGAAAAGGGAAAATATTTCAGTCAATCCAGGATTGCACTGCCGACATTATTTTCCCTCTCTGTGGCAAGAGAAATTATTTTCTCAAATCACTTCATTGGGGTCCATTTTGCATCCTCGGCATGTATGCCATTTCGTGAAACATTCCATCCGTATCGAACAAGAGATTCGGATAAATTTCCCTCGCCCAGGAATTAGGGAATGAGGAAGTCATCGCGAGTTACAGATGGCTCTCATTCTCTCCAAACAGCACGTTTAGATTTTTTGCAAGTTACTATCACTTTCTGCCAAGGAGGAGGGGAAAGGAATGCAACCGGATTCGGTTTTTCCCAAGGAAACTTCCAGAGTCATTTTCCTGCAGTTTAAAACCCATCACCCAGTTTAGACTTTTCCTATGCATGGAGCGTAGTCGTGCCACGTCACGGATTATGGTAAGCGGTTGAGTAGTGGATATGCAACAAGCGGTGTGGCCTGACGTGTCCCTGTCGCATTGGACTTTCCTTGTGACTAATACGCTTTTCTCTTAAATCCAGCAACCGGTGACACATTTGGCTTTCTTGGATCTACATTTGACATGGATATGATTACATATAGACTATGTACGACTCGTACGTGGTAGCTTTGTAGTTCGTAGATTGTAGGAGTTCGTGGAAAGATTCCATAACTCCTTTACTCCTTTATTTACAGATGCCAATTTTGGTGGAGATCCTGTACTGAGTCTTGTGAGTGTAGGAGACAACTTAATTCATTATTGCCTTTCTCCCCAAATTTTTTTTTTAATGGCCTCTTTGGACGGAAATGAGAATATTAAAAAAATTAAGCAATTTGGATTCCCATGATTTCATGGACGTTTCCTTCATGAAAGTGGGAAAATGTAACACGCCTTGAGAATTACTTTGGCATTCCAGTAGTGCAAATGTATTACAATAAACAAGATCTTCCCCAGGGGTTCCCCCAAGATCAAGTGGATCATCAACATTAGTTGATCAGTGGAACCAGGCAAAAATCACATTAATGCACCATATCCAGGCTCTCAGAGCTCACGAATGGTCACTTTCTGATCCTTTGAAGGATTTCTTGCACTTATTATACTCCTTTCCTCGCTTGATCTTGTTGACCAATCAATGCCCAAACTGACCATGAGTCGGAAGGCCTTTTTTTTTTTTAAACCGTCTTTGCTTGCAAAATACCATCGAGCAGCCTCAAGTGTTTGCTCCATTAGCAGCAGCAAACAACATGCAATATGTTTCTTTGACCTATTTCCCCAATGTCACATAAAATTTGATTGCACTCTGAATTTTACAAATTGCTTTTTATCAAATGCCTTTTTCATATTCACCAGGACCACCAACAATCTATGTGAGACAGTAGCTTTCTTTACCCATTTCACGATTCAAAACATCACCCTCTCGCATTCCTCTGAGTCCAATTGGAGGCACGAGAATGGATATCATGCATCCTCTCCATAAGAACCACTTCAGGAAATTCCATACCTTTATCCGGTATTTTCGGAGAAGCTAAGCTATAGGAACAGTCTCCATCTCTGAGCCAGAAGCTTGTCCATTGAGTTGTAGAGAGGAAATAGCCGAGCTGTCGGATTTTCAATCCCAAAAGAACACACTTGCAAATTACATCTTTATTATTATTAGAGACATGATTGTAGAACAGTGTTGAAATCACTACCATTAAAAACGCACGAGAATACAAAAATACACTTAGTCCTGAGACATTGATGAGATCCAGATTACAAGGCACAAGGCATAAGGTAACAGGCAGATTCACAGTGCATGTTGTAACAAGTAGATTCAGTTTCGCATAAAAACACTCAGACGTTCAAGTTGACACCCAACGGTGACTTGATACTTGATATGACTATGGTTTGAGCCACGTGATATAATATTCTTTTGCGAGGAATTTTCTGCCATTACAGATCCCTAACTTACTACGTTGATCATTCTTGGTTCTAAGACACTCAAAATAAAACCCTGCTGTCCTCCCATCGCACCTCAAACCCTCTATTCCGATTCAAGTTCATCTCTGCCAGTTTTGTCAGAAATGATTCGGTAATACCAGCATTGCAAAGAACTCATCAGGCACTGACGATTCAATTCCTTAAGCATAAAAAAATGTAAAGATTCCTAATTCAAGGTGGGAAAAGGCGAATGCAGGATTATACTCAATGGGTAAAGTCTAGCATTGGTACAGTTGATCTTTTTCATGAATTTTCACAGTTAATGAACTAAGGAACCAAGTTCTCAAACGCTTGTAGGTGTTACTCCAATTCCCCATTAGTTACTTACAGTCAAGAATTCCTATCATATCCAATCCCAACCTCCCCTCTATTCCAATGAGAAATAAAACTCTAATCCTTTGTATATTTGAAAATCAGTAGGTTTCGCTGACTGCAATCAATTGTCACTCAGACCTTGCCAGTTGTCAAAACTAATTCAGCAGGAGAATGTCATTTTCATTCTTCACACACATTTTGGATTGGAACTTAGCAATCATGCATGAGTTCTGCAAGTATTAAGGCCTTGATACTTGAGGTGAGCTCTTATAAGCATGGAGAATGTGAGTTTATGCAGAAGACAAGCTGACTCAAGCAAGGCCATTTTTACATGTGCTACAAAACACTGTCATCTATTGATCAAATATAGAAAGTAGCACATTTCAGGACACTGTTTGGTAATAGATTTTCATTTCAGAAATGGGAAAATATTATCAAAATGCAATGGGGAACATTGTGATTGGCATCTAGACTTCTTCCATCATACTCACATTTCACTTAAAAGTACATACAGATGACAACAGGAAAGACAATGGAAAAAGGTAGGCCTATATATGTCAGTATCAGATATAGTTCATAAACAAATCTGGAATGCGGAAACTTGGTTTAATATTTTCAGGATACGGAGGCAGATGAGCAAGATGCTTTGGGCTTTATGCATCTAGGCATTTACACCCAACAACTCCACCCCTCTCCCACAATGGAGGATGTCTCAAGCTTTTAACCAGCTGGTTCTTGAGAGACCTCCATTTATAACAGTGAAAACTGCTGGAAATCCTCTTGAAAACTTTTAACAGGGAGGGAAGTCGAGGCAACAGCTTGGAAGGACATGCTGATAAGAACTTGCTCCATCTATCACAGAATTCAGAGCTTGCATGTCTCGTCAAAATTTTCTGAAAGTTTTGCAAAACATACTGATGTAGGAACAGTTAAAAACAGTTGCTACATCAGTATGTTACATTCACATTCACTTTTGATAGCACTTTTTCATCAATTAGCAGGGATAAATGCTTGATTGATTGAAAATGCAGTTTCATCCATTGTCAGTACTACTAAAAACTTGGTATAGCTCACTGCTGGACTAGTGTAACTATTAGTTAAACTATACTCATGACTAACTAGTTATAACAATTGTTAAACTATTTTTTATGACTAGCTATACTAAAAGTAACTTCTCAAGTGGGTAACTGCATACAAGATGCTGCCATACCAGATTAAAATATATATTTAAACAAATCTGATCAGATGATGAAAATCATGACAAAAAAATAATATCTTTAAGAGTTAGAACAGGAGAGATTTAACATCATCATTCTTCAGGTCTCTCCTATGTACTTTTCTAATTATACAAAGTGAATTGAATGAGGAAGACCTCCAAAAACAGCATCATTAACATGCTGACTACAACCCCCTGCAATAACAGATGCTAGAGCAAGACTATTTTATCAATTCAAAGGGTTAAATAAGATCTCCCCTGAATGTTGAAATTTGAGACATGACCAATTGAAAGCTCCAAGGGTTTGAAGCAAGTTCTGTAGGTCTGTTAGCATTAACACACTTTAAGTCTCTGTAGAGGACATTTCCACATATCAGCAACATTAGGCAACTTATTGATACGTAAGCAGTTGTACAATCATGTAGATTGAGAGAAGGGAGGGATGAAGAAGCAGCCAAGGGACTCAGTGGATCCTGTCATCACCACAAACCAATTCCATAATGGAGAAAAAAGAGGATCATAACTTGATCAGGTATCTTCCAACGGCACTTGAGATTCAGTGTCACCTTTATTAAGGCAAGAATTACCCTCTGATCCTTCCTTTTTCACGTGCAACTTTTCATCAAAACTCTTGCTGAGGGATGTTCCTTCAATGGCAACAAGTTTCTCATCAGATTTACATTTCATTGATGAAGAGGATACAGAGATGGATGAAGAGCCAGTGCTAGAACTGGAATCTAGAAGGGATTTTGTGCATTCTGCCTCAGCACGTGATGATTGAAGAAATTTTTGGGAATTCCCAGCTTTCAGAATCTGTTGGAGCAAAAAGAAACAATGAGAATCATTTGAAAAGACACATTCCCACTGATGATTACCTTATTTATGGCAAACCTTTTCAAAGGTGGATTCTATCTGCACAGCCTCCTCTTCTTTCTCCTGACTATACAGAATGGAGGCCTGGATAGCAGCACGATACAGTAAATGCCTGATGCAGAGATAGAGGACATCTGTCACAGCTCTCACAGTGTAGTCAGGGGTAAAAGTAACCTGTAGATGAAGAGGATAAAGGAAATATCCAACCAGTTTCCAACTCAACTATTACTGGGTAAAAGGAAAGGGGAGAATGTCCAAGCATACCTGTGAACTATATTGGGACAAAGGGAATCCATGAGGTGAACAAGACACGGGGGCTTCTTGACAGACTGCAGACTGGACATTGCTGGTTGAGCCTTGACCTGAACTTCCAGGAATTCCACTCATTGATCTTGCTCCTGGTGTGTTTGGTATTGTTGGCAGACTGTCTGCTGACAGTCCACTTCCAAGAGATGTCATTGATTCTGAATCTGACATAATGATGAAATCATATAAAAACCATCAGTCCCCTCATTAGCAAAATTTCAAATGCCCTACACAAAACTGTAAATGAAAAATGATGGAAGAGCTCACTGAAAGTGAGGGCCTGGGTGCCAAAGTGAGAAAAAGGCCCAGATTCAAAGGTCAGGTTCTCTTGTGTGGCCAAAACAGAAACTCTGCCTTCAAGAATGAGCACAAAATAGTCAGCTGGTTTTCCCTGAAAAATTAAGCAAAATATAAATTTCTCTTACATGTAAGGGCAACTAAAGCATTAGGATGTACTGGTATGCATACTTTCTGGTAAATCATGTAGGTGCTGTCATTGGGATTTGGAGGTCCTTCTTTTGGGACCTTTATCTGACGGACCACATCAAGGTTGATCAGTTGGCGTAGGACCCGATCTGCTATTATGGATGGCTTGAACGCATCAACAGCTTTCAGGAAGAGATAACAAATCAGAATAATAGTGGACATTTTCTAGGAGCCTAAACCCTCAAATGTGAGTTGTACTGCAGTCACTTACATGTTGACAGGAATTGGTAGACAGCAAGAGCAAGTTGAGGTGAAATCTGAACCCGATGGATATGTCTATGCTGTGCAAAGACTGAGAAATCATGCTTGAGTTCATTTCGCAACCTTTTCTTCCAAGTACGATTGTCAGCTGCAAACAAGGGCATAGATGTGACTTGTAGTGGCAATACTGGAATACCCAAACATAAAGCCAGGGATTTTGAATCTAAGTCACAATTAGCATAAAGCATGGTTCAAGAACTGGAGGTGTCTCAGATGGCATATGGAAGATGAGCCCAAACCAATAGGGTAGCAAACTTAGAATCTTTGAGAAAATCTTCAAAGTTTTCAATCAAATCATGAACCATGTTCTGCTTGAACTCATCCTTTTTTCTTTCAAGTTCTTTCATGGAAAAACCCACCTTTACCACAGTAACATTATCCTTTGTCAGATATGAAAATATGACACAATACAATCAATGACTCTGAAAAAAAGGATGCATCTATCAAAAACAGCTTATTGCAGACAAATGAGATACAACTGTAGAGCACTGCTAAAATTATTACAGCTGGATACATGGACATGCTGACCTTTCTTACTGAAGTTTCAACAACTGTAGCTCTGTCCAAACAAACAAGAGAACTTAAAATTGAAAAAAAATTTGTTTGCATATTTTCTCAGGGACGTAAAGATAATAAAGATAAAGACAAACCTAGCATTTCTTCAATAGGCTAAAGTGTCACATGGAATATTTTCTTTTAGCACCATCCAGTATGATAAAAAAAAAAAGTGCATACAGACTGGAGAAAAAGTGTCTGAAGGGCTTGGAGTGTAATTCCCATCTACTTTCAATGCCATGGCAGAAAGAGTTTGGGTAAAATGTAAAAATTTTCCTGAGAACATATCTGCCTATGCATATATTTCGTAAGAGCTGAGCCATATGGGTTCACAGTTTGGGGCTTTTTTTCAGCATAGCCTGTATACATGTCCAAGGCAACTTTGTCATCCATTGCATTTATAAGCACTGATGTCATTCAGGTGTACAATCCACATCTATTAGTATTAGGGATGGGTTATTGATGGGTCAATTAAAAACATGTCAATTGGTCAACTACGGTCAATAAGGCCAACTTTTATTTTGTTTTTTTCCTTCACAGTTTGTGTTCCATTTGTAAGTCATGACTCACAATTTACAGACTAGGCATGGGAAGCTGATTGGTCAACATAGTAATTTCTGGGAATTTGCATATTGCAGTTGCTTTACAGCCAATTTCTGGCCATGAAGCCCTCTATCTTGAAGAATTTCCAGATTATTCCATTGTGGCTTCATTTCACATCACAGAATATTTTTAAAGTCTACACCTTAGCTATCTAGAGACTAAGGTGTAGGCATAAAAATTTCCCAATGGAGGAATGACAATCATAAAGTTATTGAAACCCAGACCAAAGTCTCACTAGGCTAAGTTGGGCCAATTGAACCAAAGTTAAAGTCCAGGCATACCATACCGTCCTAGGTCTAATCAGAGCACCACCAAGATGTCACTATCTAAATATAAGCCAGCCTTGTCCTTCAGAAAAATCAGTTACCTAGCTTGCTCAAGGAAATTCTTCATAGCTAGAACAATATTTTTTAAGCATTGGTCTAGGCATAATCCAAGTACTTGCCTCTTGATCACAGACTCTGAGAATAATTTGATGCTCTGATGGAGACTATTGGCTAAGACCGTGATAGACCTTGTGTTGCACTAAAGTTCTAATGCAGTAACTTAGATCTTGAACCTTTACTTTCCATGTAATTAAGGCTGTAAGACCTTGAACAGCAGGCTATGCTTCCACACACACTATACATCACTCAGGTGAGAGGTCATGGAAGTTTGAGCATTTGCTATAATATTTTCATGCCCAACAGGTGCCAGAGTCCAGATGTTTGGCAGGCTGGATGAATATAACTTTAAAATTGAACTGGTTCTTTGTTTGAGCTTTAGAGTATTCATAAATAACCACAGGTATGATCTCTATAAAAAAAAATTTCTTGATTCACTGAATAAAAAGAAGAGAGGTCAATAACAGTCAATTCAAATGTGGTCAATTAACCACCTCATCCCTAATTAGTATTAAAATCTTACATCTAGATTTTAAAGTCTTCATCATTGGAGGGGCAGAATCAAAAGCACATCAGTGTTTAAGAATTTTGGAGTAGTCAAAGGTAAGTGGAGTCATAAATAATCCATTTATGAAATATATGTGACTCCATGGAAAATAAGAACATTTAAACTCTTTAAAATATATTTTGAAAAACTGCTTGGTAAATAATTATCTGCTACAAAAATTTATTTGAAAAACAAAATAGATAACTGTAAAACTACTATATTTAAAATAATAGAAAATAAGACTTATATTTTTTAAATATTACTTGTGAAATAATCATATTTTGATGCTCATCTTTGGATACATAAAATTAGCAATGCCCTGAAGAAGTCCCAACTTACTAAAGACATCTGTCTCATCCATGATCTCAGCCTGAATGATTTCTTCTATGACATCTTCCAACGTCACAATCCCAAGAACTTCATAGTAAGGATCCTTCTCAGTATCTGTGTGCACCCGTTGCACAAATGCTAGATGTCCCTTACTGCCTGAGAGAAGACCAACAGAGCGTAACTGCACTAACTGGACTTACAGCTAAAACAACTGCACCAATAAACACAATTCAAGAGACATTTGACATCTTACCTTCTTTGAACTCATTGAACATGACATCAAGAGTGGTGTCCTCATATACAAAGAAAAGAGGGTTTTGGTAGAAGTTGCACAAGGTTTTCAGTGGCTTTTTGTCATCAGGATCCATGAACACTAAGTCCTTGACAAACAACACCGACACTATATTGTTGGGAGATCCATCATAGATGGGTACTCGTGAATAACCTGCAATAGGCAACAACCTCAGAGCAACAACCTTGGAGATCTTAGAAAATATTGTGGTAATGTGAATCACTTGCCTTGTCTTCGTATTTCAGAGAGTGTGTTGAAATCCAATACAGCATCATAGGGGAGCATGAAGACATCATCCAACCAGGTAATAATATCAACTACAGTTTTCTTCCTCAGATCAAGGGCACCAGATATTATATTCACTTCTTCCTTGTGGATATCCTTGAATTGGCTCACCTGGTTTTTGGATAGTAAAAAAAGAAAGACAGGTTCAAACAATACAGGATAGACACCAAGTTTATTATTAAAAATACAAAAGTTCAGGAAGCTCAACTACAAAAGCTATGAAGTTGAAACTTTGCTGAATGATAGCAAAAAAGTTAAAGTAATTTTTGGGATAACTTGTTTCATTGAATGGAACCAATATAGTGCCATCTACAAATAATTCTTTTTTTCACTTATGCTGGCCTAGTTTCTCCCCAGAACTTCACTGACACTGCCCTATTTTCTTTTATTTGCAGGTGAATGAAGACTGGAAACTTTGATTAAAATAATTTAAATGAATCAGAAAGAAAGAACAAAAGTTTTTCCATGGATGGAGGTGCATGAGTACCCCATTAAAGTGGCAAAACTTTTCAGGACACATTGTCAGTCTCTTTGGAGATTCCTTCTTAGTATCAGAAAGCTCTGTAAGAATATCCATGAAACAAGAAGGGAGCTGGATCACCTGGGTGGCTTTCACCTGGAAATACTTCCCTTCTGCATTAGTACACCCCTGACTTTTTATCTGTGATGTCATTTGCAGCACAGTTGAAGCCCATTCAAACACATTGAGGAACACTTAGCAAAAAATGGCAATTCAGCACAGTCCCTGTTTCATAGAACTCCTCACAGAGATTTCTGATAGTCAATCTTGTTGGGGGTCCCTTTTTAAAATTTGTTCTGGAAAATCTTTGCACTTGAATTGACACTTATGTACAAGGTTAGTATAAAGTTTCTTCCCATGTTCAGACTGTTATAATATGCAAACTATGCATCATAAAGCAGCAATTTTTGGTGCAAACACTAATGAGACCATGAGGAATATAGGGTCATCAGATACAGCCACCAGCATTTGCTCAATGTGACCTCCCTTCATGTTTACAATTGCTTGCAACCAGGATATTCTGGTTATAGATGGCTGACCAAAGTTATCCAACATCTAATATGGCCACATGATGGTGAATAGCATGTTTGAGGTCCATTAAGGTGGCAAATGCTGCATGATTCACAACAGACTTAAGATATCCCCAAAGCCAAAGTCACATAGCACTATTTCCCCAATACACATTCCACTTTCTGACAACAGGAATCCAGAGACAGAGAAAGATTGTGTTTTAACTAGAGGCATATATAAAATTTGGTAGGAAAAATTGAGAAATGGTTCAGAGTAGCTATTAATTAACATTAGAGGTCAATACAAACACCTATGAGACACCAAAGCATACTGGTAAATGTAAATGCCTACCAAAGGAGGAGGGAGATTACACAATTTGATCTTAGCCCTTTCAGCTCTTTACAGCCATTAACCCTTTCAGGAGTATGGAAGCACCAGTATGCTCCACTTCATTTTAAGTGAATGGCTCTGGCCATACAGATGCAGTCAACTTGTGGCTCCATGTGAGAATCATGTGACCACTGCTTGTGCTGCAATCTACAATCCTTTACCCTAACATTGATAAGACCTGATTCAAGTTCTAAGCCTGTAATTTTGTTCTGCCTACTCACTACTTTCCCCAAAATACAAGTTTCCCAAGAACATGCACCCTACAAAAAAACCACTCCTGAAAGGGTTAATAAAGTTGTTTGAGCGCCCTTTCACAATCCTTTACTTAATACACAACATTCTGCTTCATCTTAGCTTATGTATTGATGGAAAATAAGTTCAAATCTTATTCAAGTAAATATGTAAATCTGTTACTGTGATTCATACAGTAGGCACTCACCTGCACAAGTTCCTTGAGACGTTCACGGTCATAAACATTTACAATCTCTTCACCAAGGACCAAGTCAAGTGCTTTACTGATGGGAAATGACAGTGGAAAAGTGAGCACCATCACAATTTTTGTTATCCATGAGGTCCAAGCTCCTATGGCAAGCCCATAGCGAGAGCAGAGTGCTTGAGGAATAATCTCTCCAAATATGGTGATACCCAGGGATGATACAATAATTGCAGTCAATCCTTCCACTTGTTCATCAATCAGGATAGTCAATGTTGAATTTAATACCACATTTCCCAAAAGGATAGAACATAGAAGGTAATTTCCCAAGCGCCTCAGGGGAAATATAACTTTGGCATATCGTTTTTCCTTTTCATTTCCTACTTTGGATACAATTTTCAGTTCTGTTTGATCAAGAGCCATAAGTCCTAGGTTCAGGCCTGAAAAGAGCCCTGAAAGGAGGAGGAGGAATATTATGCCAAGGATGTTCAACCAGAAGGGTATTAGCTTAGCAAATGTCACAATTCTGACTCCAATCTCATCGCCCTGATGGATCCATGTGGGACTATTGGGATTGGTGCTCTTCAAACAGATGAAATATGCCTCAGCATCATCAGGTAGGAGATCCAATTTCACTTCTACTACACCAGAATATAGTGAGATTGTGTCCTCCAGAAACTGAGAAAAAAAAACCAAATCAAAATAGTTGATATTGCTCAATGACAAAAATAGAAAAAATTATGAGCCTACTGACTAATGTCAACATACCTGGAATACTTCTGTGGACTGTGCCTCATCACATGACGTTCCTCTCTTCTCAGGTTTTGTAGTGAATCTAATTTTCATCTGTAGTGATATTCCAATCCCAAAAAATCGTAACTTTTGAGGCTTGGACTCATGGATCTCCAACACACCTGACAAATATGCAGATTCTTTGGCATCTTCTCCTCGAACTCCAAAAATTGCAGGAGGTTGGTTGTTGAGCATATTGTTGTGAGTTATCCTACGCTGTCTCAAAGCTGCAACTCCATGGCTGATCTCTGCCTCCCTGTCCAAACAATTTGGAGAAGAAAAAAGTACTAATAAATGTTGACATAAATGAGTTAGTATGCATCAAGAAACTTCTTTTCATTGCCCATTCCAAGGAATGAAAATGAAACTTTAGTAAGATTTAAATGCAATGCTTAAGATTAGGCACTCTTGATAGGCTTCTTCACAACATTGATGCAATGTGAAAACACAGGAACTACTTATGGTAGATGCCAAATGATATGCTCTAACCATGGGATGTAAAAACAAGAGGGAAGAATATTGTGACCATGACATGAATTAGGCCACAGAGATCCCTCTAGCATTATGTCTGTAATGTAGATTCTTTAAATTGTATTTTAACCTCAGACTTTCATCTTGCTGTGCACTTCCTGATAATATGCTCTATAACTTTGGCCATGAACTACCTCCTGAAAGGGTTTACAGAGGGCAGCACTTTATATCTATCTGGCCTGTGTATACAAAAGCTTATTGTAGGTGTTCACAAGATGTACAATAACAACCAAGACTTCTTTTGGATAGTGAAACTTAGAGTATATATATATCTTGTACAGGGCTGACCTACCACTAAGTCTTTAAGCTGAAGTTATTGGTGCTTCACTAGTGGAACTAAGTTTTAGTGAAATAAAAAGTTTCTGTGCTGATTTTTTTGGTCATGGCATGATTTATTATGGGTTCTGCAACTTCTCAATCTTACTGTATATTGGTAGTTTCTTGTGTGGGAGTAAAAGAGAGAATATCAGTGTCACTATTCACTTCCATGAGGCAATGGAGGCTCCTATGGATTGTATCAAAATGAATATCACAGAAAAGATTGCTGAAGGGAAGGTAGACACAAAGCATTCAGCACAGCATGCTGGTTGTCCCTTGACATCAAAGGCATTCATCAGAACCAAAATGTAATGCATTAATAAAGGACAGCACAAGATCAATGACAAAACATGCCCTTTACAAATTGAACTCTAGAATACTTAATTACATTACAGGAAAAGAAAGCACTCATAAACAAAAGGAAAACCAAAGCAGACTGCACTAATGGATGGCAAATTAACATAGGATAAGAAACACATACATAATATGAACATTACAAACAGAAGAATATTATGGCATATAGGCTTAGGTAACAAAAAAGGAGAGAAACTGTAGCAGGAAACAATGAGAGAGCAGAGAAAGAGCAAGAAAGCAGTGATGGAATTGTACTGAAAAATATATAAAGTCCAAAGGGACAAAAAAGAGGCCAAAGTAAAATTTAGTTGGTGAGAAAGAACTTGCAGAAAGCATCTGTTTAATATACTTGGAGAAGCATGTGATGACAGGTGAGTTTACACACAGGGACTTCATGACTCAAAGCCTTGGCTGAATGAAACTCGTGAAGGAATGATGAGCTAGATGCAGGAACAAAAAACTAGGCTCGATTTATAAGAAAGAGTGCTGCAAGATTGTAGTAGCAGCTGGAAAGTACTGCAATAACTTTCAGGGTGATGTGATTCTATCAGAAGGTGAGGCAATTTCTAACACAGAGTGTCCAAATCTGCATTTGATACGCTAGATAGGCTGTGGAGTTTCCTTTTTTGACACTGCCAGTTTCTTCAAATTGTTTTTACTACCTTATGATGGCATAGCACAAAGGTGGTTTTTTCTTGTAAACTCACAAAACTCACACCACACTCATGTGACAGAGTCAAATTTTGCAAGCCTAAGCACACATAGCCTTGTGCTGCATGGTCATCATTGCTTACATTGAGGGTGCACTTTTTGAGAAATGTACATATTTCTCAAGAGATGGCACAGATGTGCTCTTAGTTTACTTTGAGCACTCAGAATTAAAAAATAACCATTTCTTTACCTTTCAGTCTTTGTTTCATTGTTTCAAGAGAAGCCATTTAAAAGTTATTAATTTTTAAAATTGCTTCATTCTTTTATACACACACTATATAATGACATTGGGTAGATTAAACCAACTCAATTTGCATTGGAGAGAAGCAGACAAGTACTAGTGAGGAGCCTCAGGAAGGATATTCATGCATTTCTAAACCATTTCAGTCCCATTGACATATGTGAGCATCATCAGCTTATATTTTTACTTAAAACACAAAACATGCCCATTTTGCTTATTTCTTGCATTGCTGTCCATAATTAACCTCATTAGTGCCCTTTTTCTTACTTCATTGTTTTCATTCCAGTGCTTTTTCTTTCTCTTTACCAATGTCCTTGTCATGCAAAATTTTCTTTCCCCAAAGTTGTCTTTCAGGACACATGCATACAATGCTTACATAACCATTGTAGAAAATGTTTTATTTGGATAGCTGGAAATATGTAGTACATTTTATATAGGGAAAGGAAAAAAAAAAGACCATTGACTTTTAATCAAAGTATCTCTGCTCATAATGGAGCAATTTTTGTAGAACTTTCACTATGAATACGTATGTATTGGCAATTAGAGTACTGAGTTTACAGAAAGAAAAGTTATTGCGCACTAAGAATATACAGGCAGTAGCTTACATGGGGGAGAGGGCATTTCCTAAGAGTAGGAGGTTGCATGTAAAGGTCAGTGACACTACCCAACGTACAAGTGAGTAGAAAGTTAGAGCATGATTTTCATACTATGAGAGTAACTCAGTATTTAAGTACAATATGATTCCATAACTCAAAAGATACAGCTGGTTGGGGTCAAAATTAGCATTTCATATTTTTTTGTGCAGCATTCCTAGTCTGGCTTATCCTCTCATGGAAAAATGTTCTCAAACACTTGGATTTCATTTATGAAGGCTTTATTTCCCAATAAGGCAAGAGCAAAATGATTCAATCAATGTTCATATCAGTCTTCAGTGTTACAAGTAGCAGTCTAACTCACTTTAAAATCTCTGTCACTATATCTTTCTTTGAAGATACTCAAATATGCAATATTTCTGTCATAATAAGAATGAAAAAGTTTTTACTTTACATTAAGGCTATATCTTCCCCAGAGGAGTAAAAAAAAAAACCATTGATAACATCTTGTGGTTTNATCTTGTACAGGGCTGACCTACCACTAAGCCTTTAAGCTGAAGTTATTGGTGCTTCACTAGTGGAACTAAGTTTTAGTGAAATAAAAAGTTTCTGTGCTGATTTTTTTGGTCATGGCATGATTTATTATGGGTTCTGCAACTTCTCAATCTTACTGTATATTGGTAGTTTCTTGTGTGGGAGTAAAAGAGAGAATATCAGTGTCACTATTCACTTCCATGAGGCAATGGAGGCTCCTATGGATTGTATCAAAATGAATATCACAGAAAAGATTGCTGAAGGGAAGGTAGACACAAAGCATTCAGCACAGCATGCTGGTTGTCCCTTGACATCAAAGGCATTCATCAGAACCAAAATGTAATGCATTAATAAAGGGCAGCACAAGATCAATGACAAAACATGCCCTTTACAAATTGAACTCTAGAATACTTAATTACATTACAGGAAAAGAAAGCACTCATAAACAAAAGGAAAACCAAAGCAGACTGCACTAATGGATGGCAAATTAACATAGGATAAGAAACACATACATAATATGAACATTACAAACAGAAGAATATTATGGCATATAGGCTTAGGTAACAAAAAAGGAGAGAAACTGTAGCAGGAAACAATGAGAGAGCAGAGAAAGAGCAAGAAAGCAGTGATGGAATTGTACTGAAAAATATACTAAAGTCCAAAGGGACAAAAAAGAGGCCAAAGTAAAATTTAGTTGGTGAGAAAGAACTTGCAGAAAGCATCTGTTTAACATATTTGGAGAAGCATGTGATGACAGGTGAGTTTACACACAGGGACTTCATGACTCAAAGCCTTGGCTGAATGAAACTCATGAAGGAATGATGAGCTAGATGCAGGAACAAAAAACTAGGCTCAATTTGTAAGAAAGAGTGCTGCAAGATTGCAGTAGCAGCTGGAAAGTACTGCAATAACTTTCAGGGCGATGTGATTCTATCAGAAAGTGAGGCAATTTCTAACACAGAGTGTCCAAATCTATATTTGATATGCTAGATAGGCTGTGGAGTTTCCTTTTTTGACACTGCCAGTTTCTTCAAATTGTTTTTACCACCTTATGATGGCATAGCACAAAGGTGGTTTTTTCTTGTAAACTCACAAAACTCACACCACACTCATGTGACAGAGTCAAATTTTGCAAGCCTAAGCACACATAGCCTTGTGCTGCATTGCTTACATTGAGGGTGCACTTTTTGAGAAATGTACATATTTCTCAAGAGATGGCACAGATGTGCTCTTAGTTTACTTTCAGCACTCAGAATTAAAAAATAACCATTTCTTTACCTTTCAGTCTTTGTTTCATTGTTTCAAGAGAAGCCATTTAAAAGTTATTAATTTTTAAAATTGCTTCATTCTTTTATGAACAGCCTATATAATGACATTGGGTAGATTAAACCAACTCAATTTGCATTGGAGAGAAGCAGACAAGTACTAGTGAGGAGCCTCAGGAAGGATATTCATGCATTTCTAAACTATTTCAGTCCCATTGACATATGTGAGCATCATCAGCTTATATTTTTACCTAAAACACAAAACATGCCCATTTTGCTTATTTCTTGCATTGCTGTCCATAATTAACCTCATTAGTGCCCTTTTTCTTACTTCATTGTTTTCACTCCAGTGCTTTTTCTTTCTCTTTACCAATGTCCTTGTCATGCAAAATTTTCTTTCCCCAAAGTTGTCTTTCAGGACACATGCATACAATGCTTACATAACCACTGTAGAAAATGTTTTATTTGGATAGCTGGAAATATGTAGTACATTTTATATAGGGAAAGGCAAAAAAAAAAGACCAATGACTTTTAATCAAAGTATCTCTGCTCATAATGGAGCAATTTTTGTAGAACTTTCACTATGAATACATATGTATTGGCAATTAGAGTACTGAGTTTACAGAAAGAAAAGTTATTGCGCACTAAGAATATACAGGCAGTAGCTTACGTGGGGGAGAGGGCATTTCCTAAGAGTAGGAGGTTGCATGTAAAGGTCAGTGACACTACCCAACGTACAAGTGAGTAGAAAGTTAGAGCATGATTTTCATACTATGAGAGTAACTCAGTATTTAAGTACAATATGATTCCATAACTCAAAAGATACAGCTGGTTGGGGTCAAAATTAGCATTTCATATTTTTTTGTGCGGCATTCCTAGTCTGGCTTATCCTCTCATGGAAAAATGTTCTCAAACACTTGGATTTCATTTATGAAGGCTTTATTTCCCAATAAGGCAAGAGCAAAATGATTCAATCAATGTTCATATCAGTCTTCAGTGTTACAAGTAGCAGTCTAACTCACTTTAAAATCTCTGTCACTATATCTTTCTTTGAAGATACTCAAATATGCAATATTTCTGTCATAATAAGAATGAAAAAGTTTTTACTTTACATTAAGGCTATATCTTCCCCAGAGGAGTAAAAAAAAAAACCATTGATAACATCTTGTGGTTTAGAGTATTTTGATTAAATTTAGACCCCCCTAAAATCCCTATGTTCGTTTTAAAAAATAGTGTGGTACATGAGTGAAGGATGAGATTTGAGTAGCTCCCAGCTACTGGATGAAAGGGACCTTGTTATCAATGGCTCCTCCCATTGTGTGGGGATGACAAAGAAATAGTCTGATGCTGTTGCACAATAGCATGCCATGTAGCTTGGCAATAGCTGAGTAGAAGCACAGGAAGCAAAAGCAAACAACACTGAGGATCAAAAATAATCTGGATGCAGTGGGTTAGATTAAGAAACAACTCTAAATGATTGAAAGAGCTCACCAAGATCAAGAACTCCCTATGACAGGTAGAAAAGGACCTCAGTTTCTATGCAGAGCAATATGACACCATACCTAAGAGCCAAGAAGAGTAGTTGAAGGAAATCAAAAACCTAAAGCAGGAAAATAATGGGCTGAGCTAAGGAGACAGTCACGTTGAAGAGAAAGGGTGGAGAACATTTAAAAATCACTGGTTGAACTGCAGCAATACTCAAGAAACAAGAATGTATAAGAATGTAGCAGCCTTCCATTCTCACTTCAGCATTCAGCTTAGTTTTACTATTGAACATTTCAAAATGAAGTGAAATGGAGATTTTATAGGTAGTGAGCAGGCAAGACTTACTTGCAAATTGCCATAGAGTATCAATACAATCTAATGAAGTAATCTAATTATTACAAAAGGCCACGTCTATCAAACACTTAATTGCACACTTCTTATACTCTTAGCCAACTATTAAAACAGGAAACCTCTAAAAAAAAAAAAAAACTGAATTCACCAATGATTTTGGCTTAATGGTTGAACAAGTGAAACCTTTACTTGGCCAATTACAGTACTTGACCAAGCATTATGCCAAATTTAATCAACAATTCAGTTTTCAAGGCTTGTTGGTACATACATTTATCCATTCATCCATCAATCAAATCATTTTTTTTACTAAATCAGCTTGCTTTTGCCTTAACACAGCAAAAAAAAGGCACACCAAACCAAGGTTAGAACCTCCAAATAGACATCATTAAAACAATGCATGTGATGTACAATGTAGCCATAAAGTCTATGTTTATATTTAGAGCAGTGTGGCTCACAAATCGTATATGGAAAAGTACATCACATGATAGGGAGCACAATTGGATGAAAAGGCAAGAAAAAAAATTTCATAGGAAAGCAGGTTATGAGCAGGTTATGGCAGGGGTGGGAGATGTATTTGAGGAAGGACAAGGTTATCTTATATTCACATTTTGCAATAGTCTAATACTGTACTTCAGATGCCAAAGCACCTTTTCCATCTTAAGAACACCCTTTAAACTATATCCAATTTGCACAAGCAATTACATTCAGATTCCTGGAGAATTTTCAATTTCTTCTCATGACAGGAGTAAAATGTAGGGAATCGCTGCAAAGAAAGAAGTAAGGAAATGAGCTATGAGGAATGAAAATTCTACATATCAGTCATCATATCCTGAGACTTCTGACTTCTACTAACAGGAGATTTAAAAATTGAACTTAATGAATTTTGAAAACTTCAGAAAACTTTAAAATGACACTGTTCAATGCAGGACTAAATCAATACATTTAGTCTGACACAAGGTTGTCAAGATAAACAAAGCAGGTCATCAATCACATATTCTCCATGCATGGTCACAACAACTAAGAAATGCTACAATTATAAGTCATAATACTTTATCTTTCTTTGACAAGTATAGACCATGAAAAATACATTCTTATGAGGGTATCATCCCAACCAGAAATGCAGTAAATATTTATTTTTTTAGAACAGACAATATGAATGCAGGACTATTCCAAGTCAAAATTATTGTTAAATAATTAAAAGTCTATTATTGACTGTCACAGATTAGCTTGAATATTCATCAGTATTGCAGATCATGAAATAAATAAAATGCTTCCTGGATCTAATTTTCCATATATATCAGAGGTCAAAAGTTTGATAAAATATTCAAAATTTACAATTACAGAATTTGGGCTTTTTTCATAATTTACAAGTGAAAATTTGAAAGCTCTTGAAAAGAGCTTTCAATTTATTTTTATACAATTATTTAAATGTAAAAGCTTTTTGAAGATGGAGAAATCAGCTTTGAAACTTCATACCCACATGGACAAAACATGGGACAAAGTGGTCCAAAAAAATTATAACATTCCATAACAGATCATCAAAGCATGTCAGATTGCATTTGGAACCTCTGACCTTATCCATGAATCTGTGTGGTATTCATTATACTTACATACATATAGAGAATTATGTAGCAACAAATGGTACATACTGTATATGAAGCCATATAAATTCTCATTACAAATCTTGCTGAGGGGAGAACTGTCAGCGGAAACAGGTTAGGCTCTGCCTCCCCCATCTCCATGAAAGAGTTAATACTGTTATAGATCATGAGTACCATTGGCTATGAATGATTATTGAAAAGAAATCAGAAATGGAAAATGGATGGGGCACTCTAGCTTCTGCAAAAAGACAAGACTTCATGTAAACACTCACAGCACAAAGGCTATTCTTCCTTTTGGCTCCCAGATGGGGCCCCAGTCCATTTTCAAATTTTCAAAATCCAACATATTTTCAATAAAATACTGAATAGGTCAAGTGAAAAACACTATATTTATAAATCACTTGGGGTTGCTATATCCCCCTAAGAGTGAGTTCATTATCATAAAATACATCTGAAAACCTATCTTGAGAGAGTCCAGTCAAAGCATTAGATGCTCATAGACAATGTGGATTTGCTGAAACAGCACAAATATTGTTTTACCCTCCCATTACAGGTCTTACTTCAGAATGGCAATAATGGGCAGCTCATAAAATGTGTTGCCTAAGGCACAGATAAATTTGAAATAATCTTTGAAACCATAAAGAGCTGATTTCTCCTCCCAACCCCTCTGCAATTAGGCAATTATCAGCCCATTAGACCAAAACCCCAGGTTATGAACTTGATATTTGAAACATAGAACCTTGAATATCACCTTGGCTCAGGGAACCCTCTTCCTCTCTTGAGCACACTATGGTGTACATACCTGTCCTTGTGATACAGCTTCCCCCCCATTTCCTCAGGGATAAGAGCTTGAATAGATGGGGGAACATTCTTCTGTCTCTGCAGATATTTAAGCTTTCAAAAATACATAAAGACTGATTCTCCTGTTAAGTCAAATTGTGAACTAATGAATTGAAAAAAAAAATCTTACACTCATTTCATCTCAAAATCTATACTCTTGACACTGATACATACCTTTAAAAAAATATTGACCAGTGCAAAGGCAGTTGGCAGGAGTGATTCATTTCTCTTTTCTTCATTGCCCCAATAGAGTTCTGCAAGATTCCTCATATGATGTCTAACTGAATCAAGAAGATAAATAGAGCTTTCCAATTATGGAATTTGCCACACTCACATTACAGACTTCCAAGCAATAAGAAAAAAAAAAAACTATCCCTTGCAAGGCTTGGTGGAACTTTTTTTTAAAGTGAGATATGAACTGTGCTATTTTGACATACATTGGTATGCAAGGGCTAAGGCTAAAGAGTATGGTCAGCCTTGGACCTGGTTTTAATACCTTTTTGACATCAAAGTCCCAGTTTGGATAATGACTGATGCATTATCTCCTTGGTGGATCCACTTCATGTTAGAATTGTATGAATCTCTAACAACTTCAGAAAGGCAGCAATACAGGTACAACATTCTCCCATTTGACTTGTCATGAGTTCTCAATGCACTTAATGCACCAAATCCAAGTCTATTCCATACATAGGGCCTCATAAGATCATGTCTACTGTCACCCATAATTTCCTGAGAAGTCGCATGACCCTGCTGCTTATCCTTTCCATCTGATGTGTATAAAAGTTCTTTCAGATCATCAATACTGACATGAATTTGGACTGTTTGGAAGGAATTTTGAAATTCATCTTCAGAATTATGTCGTGCCGTATGGCGACTATTGGATCCCACTTGCTCTTGCTCACTCGTGGCTTCTAACCTCAACAAATGCAATTCTGCTTCCGAGATCAATAGAATATTTGTCAGAGGACTGTATTGAGCGACTTCATTCTCTTCACACACCGTGCCTCTTTCTCCACGTCGACGTGTGAACGATAGAAGATATTCTTTTATTTCTCCTCCACCCATGGAATTTCCGCTGGGTGATAAAGGTTCTTCAGCGTTGAATGGAACGTCCAATGAACGTAAATAAACAGAGATGGGAACGTGGTCCATGAATCCCAACTCGGACAACCTGGACATGTCTACCACGTTTGAGTTGGTATTTCCGACTCGAAGGAAAGACACTTCTATGCCACAGCAACTTCTCACATCATCGACAACATTAAGTAGCAAGAAGAGGCCAACAAGAAACATTTGTGACACGGTAGACGACAAGCCCGGTCGTATCGTCGTCGCCATGTTTCTTTTGACGTTCTGAAGGGGGCTGTCAGGTGGATGCCGGTCAGCTTGGGTCAAGATAGGTCTCCGGACAAGGCTGCCCTGTAGGAACTAGAGCGACTTGCCAATGAATACATACGCCTTTTAACATGGGCTCCTCAGGCCTAGTGTCATTTCTATCATCGGATATATACCCTAACCTCCTGTGATGCAACATAGAAGTTCAAGTGCAAGATGTAATTGGTGGCATGAAATCATAAGCAAATCTCTGCACCTGTACAATAATTGGAGACCCAGAAGGCCCTATCTGTGCAGTGATTTGCAAGTAAATTCGAATCTCCTTTAACATTATGCATTTCATTTATATGGTGCATGTGTTTTGTCTGTTCGCCATATCTATTCTGTGTAACAAAACTGATGCTAATCAGAGGATTCCTCGCCGTATCCAAGCGACATGTGCGTCGTTGGAAAGCCTGAACCCTTGAAAAGATCCTAATGTTATTTTCGTGGTGTTGAGACTAAATCTGAAGGAGTTACAATCCTTTGCTGGTCGTTCGAGGTAAGTGGCTCGGTTGATAGCGCATCAATGACAGGTGCCCAGGTTAGAACCGACCGAGTTGGTCTCCTCGGCTTCGGAAAGTTTTGGGGTGTTTGAAATGGGCGCCCTTGAGCACTCCACACTTGCGTCCTGATATCTGGGACGTGAAAGAACGAGTGCTGCAGGCCAAACCCTGGTAGTAACCAAATCCCAGGAGTAACCAAAAGAGCAAAATGGGTCTCTCAATGTTAGAGGTTACTGGAATCTTAGGTTAAGGTGGGGTGGAGCTGAGACGGGAGAAACGGTAAGCTGGAATTCCGAGCTAAGGCGCTTTCGTGAGTCTTGAGCTCCTTGCACCTAATAAATTATTGTATCGGTTTAGAGGCACTTGAGTGGAAGCTCGCCGGCCAGGAAACTGATTGAAATTTCCTCGCTTACTTATTTCCTCCAAAGCAAACTACCAGCATAACGAGTGACATGCACCAACTGAAGATTCGGATTAGTTTCTGCTAACCCGTTTATCCATGCTTTAAATGCGTTCAAAGGCTGCGTGGATGCACTTTGGAAGGAGGAGCGTGACTGTTTCTGTCGATGCCTCCTCACTTTGTGTTTGCTTGTTGAGGCGTTACGACGGAAAAGCGAGCCCGGTGAAAGGGAAAATTTTTTTGAAGCATGAACTATTTGATTTGTGATCCTTGGGAAGAAAGATCCAGGGATTTTCTCAGCTGCCAAGGATTCCAAAACGAAGATGAAAGATGTGGCTCAGATTAAGGTAGGCTTTCTTCGTGATGACAAAGTGCAACACTGTTCCGTAAGAGAATGAAGAACGGTATGCACAATTTAATGCAGAAAGGAAAGCAAGATGATGCAAGGCTGAGACAAAGGCTGAGACAAACTAGTGGCAGAAGTCCGCCAGAGCCTAAAGACTTCGTTATGACTTCATTATGACCTATGAAAAAGAGACTTCATTCCGTGAGGTAAATGTTGAAGCAGGTACGCATTTCCCTTGGTGATGAAAGAGCAATTTACCTGTCTGTGAAGCCGTGTCTGACCCATCTCCTTTAGAGAGAGTCGATCTGAGGGTGATGAAAGAGATCACCTGAATCAGATTCACGTCGATCAATTACGCCACTCGCTTGCAATTTCATTTTCGATTCCAGTTTATTCAGGCAATTCAAGGAACCCCCACCCAAGTAGCCATGGGTGATTTAAAACCCGTCCATGGACAGTCCAGTTGTCCAGAGATGGACATAAGTCCAGAGACGGTCGTCCGTTGGATGCATATAGGATGTCATCGCCATGGATCGATCTATTCTCATGTATTCTGAGCTCCATTCGAGCAAAATTTCTCTACATCGAACACTCAGTTATTTCCATCTTTATACGAATGTTTTATGGAATAGCCCTGCAGATTCGCGAATGGCGGGCGGATGACAAGCCCAGAGCCTGTATCGCCTAGAACCGGAAAGGACGGCGCCCTGGCTCAGTCCTTCAGTCCGTTAGCCGAGAATGAAACAGATGCGGAAGCAAGCGGTGAAAGGGGATAACGGGTAAGTCGATCGAGTTACTTTTCAAGGATCCCTATTAACGTTTCCATCTGTTAAGTTCAACCATGATGGACTCGGGGGTGAGATATGAACAAAAATCTGTCCCGACAAGGAGTCGAGGGACCTTCGATAGTATTTCGCTTCAAGAAAGAATTGCATCATAAAAAAAGTTGGTTGAAGAGAAGGGGTGACGATCATAGCACCCGCAATGCCAAGAGCCGTTTGTGCCATGTCTGCCATCTTAGTTTTCGTTATGAATTTATAACATGACAATAGTCAATAGGCGGTGAGTGGCAAAGGGATCGTAACGCATAGCTATTTGCAGAAATTGCCTTACCCTGTACATAATAAACGCCGATTGTTCGTCCTTAATGGACGTTACGCAGGTAGGTTACAACCATTCACTACCGCTTTCGGCCTCTTTCAATTTTTATGGCCTAGCCTATGGCCCAGAATGACAGAGCCTTGAAGGCCTGGCGGTTTAGGCCTTGGATGGCCTGAAATGGCATAGCATTGTAGGCCTAGCACGTTAGGAGTGACAGCCGCCACGACTTTCGGCCTCTTTCAATTAAAGTATTAGTTCTTAGATTAGATTAGATGTTCTTGGGGTCCATTTGGGTTACAGCTGGTGGTACTCGCACACATTGTTGTTGGCAGCTAAGCCAAAATGTTCTCGGCAAAAGATGAAATTGCCACTGGGATTCAGAGGTCTCCAGTTCATGAAAATAAAGCAGTTCGTAAATTATCAAAAAATAAACTGATTCCTTGCTAAATATGCAATCCACGCAGCATGCATCGTCTTGCAATTCTGTCTGAATTCAAGAATCCTAGCCCTCCCCCGGGGAGATTCTTCGAACATTGTTTTCCCAACTCCTCTTAAATAAACTGATTCCTTGCTAAATATGCAACCCACGCAGCATGCATCGTCTTGCAATTCTGTCTGAATTCAAGAATCCTAGCCCTCCCCCGGGGAGATTCTTCGAACATTGTTTTCCCAACTCCTCTTCATGGTCTTCCGCCAGCCATGTCTATCAGTCGCACTGTAGAAATGGCGTGAAACTTCGGGCGCGAATTCGTTCAAGAGACACTAGCGCTCTGCTCCAGGAAGCGCTGACGTTAGTTCGAGGGCCAACCACCAGGGCATAGACCGCCATTGCGGTTACCCTGCTTTCGCGCAGAGTGTCCAGTCTTCTTAGTATAAGGTCTTTGGTCGTGCCTAGCCATCGCGTCTTTTTCGCCTGCAGCTGCTAGCGGCTAGAGAAAAAGACAACCACCCCCCCCCCCCTCCCCGTGGGAGAAATAAAGGATGACAATGATGACACAAACACAGATTTCGTTGCCTTACAAGACCCCTTTTTCAGTTTTCATGTGACCATTTCGCGCAAATCATGGAGCACAAAATTTCCTTTAAAAATTAACCGGCGTGAAAATCTGGCTGTAAGCGATTATTAGCGATTAACCGATAAGAACTTAATTTCCCAGGTTCAGGAGGACTTAAAAAATAAATAAAAAATTTTCCTTTCCGCATATGAGCTCTAGGTGCCTGGCCGCGTGCGCGATGAACATTTCTCTCTGATGCTTCCATATGAATTCCTCAGACAACAAAGTACATTGCATTTGAAGCAATCTGCTTTTCTTATGGAAATTATTCTGAAGGTACGCTCTATTATTACCATAGAGATGGGCAGAAGTTCATTTCACCTCCTGTGCGTGGATATTCAAAAAAACACCAGGAAAATAGATTTCCCACTCAATTAAAAACAGTTGAAAAAAAAATAATATTCGGAGTCCTGAGTAATCTATGGGTGAGAGGTCTCTCCTTGGCGGTTCTGAATAGGATTCAGCTGTCACAGACGGGATTTATTTCGTTTAGCATTAATTGCGAATGAATTACTGCATCTAAGAAATTTCCCTCATAAAATCGAGGTACCTAATGGACTTTTCAAAGCAGAAGTATATGGGAAAGTGCAGAAGTGCATACTCCAGATAATTTTAGGGGGGGCCTATCTTCCCCTAGGAGCCGCCACTGATCCTAAATTGTTCTGACACCTTACTTTCTTTTACCGACTTTCAGTTTCTTCTTACACGGGAAATATGAATTAAATTGGCGTAGGAGGTTATCGGAAATGACCTCAGTTGGCCTGAAACAGGTAGGGTGCATGCTTCTCCAGGCGAGCATATTAGCAAGTCCGGAGCCATCAGTTTCATCTATGTTGTAGAGAAACTACCAATAATTAGGAATGCAATGAATGTGCCTCAGTTATTGTGCCTCAGTAAGAATTTTGCTTAATTAACGTTAATTTCAAATAAGATACGTTCAGCTGTGCCTCTGTTCCCATTTAGGTAAATGTTATAGGAATTTATTTCTTGTCCTCTGCTTCCAGTTAATACCTTCTTTTGCCATTAAATGTGCTGTTTCCATTCAGGTCATTTTCCCTATCGTTTCTGTCTATGATTTTAAATTAATGTTTAATTTCAAGTAAGATACGTTAAATTGTGCCTCTGTTCCCATTTAGGTTAATGTTTTAAGAAACTTATTTCTCGTCTTCTGCTTAAAGCGAACAATTTATTGCATTTTTTGTGTTTTGTGTTAATCATCCTTCTTTCTCAATCCATCGTTCTTTAGCACAATGCATGTTCTCTTTGTTTTTGTTTCCATTTATTCACTAATTTTTGTTTTGAGTTTTAAGTTTCTAGTAGGATCAAGCGATGGAGGAAGACCTGGAGGACTCATCAAAGAAGACATCACCACCCTCCAGGAAAGTACTTCAGTAACTTGCCCTCCTTTTTTTCCTTTCTTTTGCATTGTAATATTTACCATTTTGATTTCATGTATTGTTTTACTGTATTTGTGATGTAATGTGTTTAATTGAATTTCTGATGAACTAATTTTCGTTTTGAGTTTTAAGTTTCTAGTAGGATCAAGCGATGGAGGAAGACACCCGGCCTGGAGGACTCATCAAAGAAGACATCACCACCCTCCAGGAAAGTACTTCAGTAACTTGCCCTCCTTTTTTTCCCTTTCTTTTGTATTGTAATATTTAACTTTTTAATTTCATGTATTGTTTTACTATATCTTTTATTTAACTTGCTATATTTTAAGTTTTTTTGCTATTTTTAATAATTTTGGGATTAGAGGCACATACTGGACTATTAAGCTTGAGTTTTCATATGTTCTTTACTTTTATGTTATAATTTCATTTGTTTTTTTGTATGTTTTAATGATCATTCTTTCCTCTTTTGTTTAGCATAGTGCATGTTCTCTTTGTTTTGTTATGTTCATTCACTAATATTGGTTTCTTGAGTTTTAAGTTTTTAGAAGGATCAAGAGATGGAGAGAGATGCATTCAACGCCTGGAGGCCTCAACAATTCTTAGGTGACCAGCATGCAAGAAGCTCTACAGTAAATTTAATTCTTTTTTTCATTATTTCCACGCTTTATTTCATGTGTTCTCACCCATGCTGTGTTGTTTCTCACAGATCAAGTGATGGAGAGAGATGTCGTCCCACGCCTGGAGGCCTCAACAATTCTTAGGTGACCAGCATGGAAGAAGCTTTACTGTAAATTTAACTCTCTTTTTTATTTATCTCCACGTTTTATTTCATGTGTTCTCAGCCATGCTGTATTGTTTCTCACAGATCAAGTGATGGAGAGAGAAGTCGTCCCACGCCTGGAGGCCTCAATATTTCTTAGGTGACCAGCATGCAAGAAGCTCTACAGTAAATTTAACTCTTTTTTCATTATTTCCACGTTTTATTTCATGTGTTCTCAGCCATGCTGTATTGTTTCTCACAGATCAAGTGATGGAGAGAGAAGTCGACCCCCGCCTGGAGGCTTCATCATTCAAGACATCACCTGCATCCAGGACGTTTTACAGTAAATTATCTTCCTTTTTTTCCCTTTCTTTTCCATTATATTATTTCCCCATTTTGTTTTCATGTATTCTTTCATTGTATTTTTCATCTTTTTTTGTAGATTGAGTGATGGAGAGCTTTGTCATGCTATGCTACGCTTCTCATCTTTCATGCAGTTGGCCTCTCCTTTACCTTCAATTCTGAGAAGACCTTTCTTTTATCACAGTAGTCCTGTTTCCTTCGAGACCAGTGAGGTTCCTTTGTCCTTCTTTTCGACCTTCCTGATGGCTGTTTCAAGTCTCCTGGACATCATATAGCTTCCTTTAGCCCCTTATTGGCTTCATTGTCACAAGAACTTTCGGTTTGACTCTGTCCTAGTCCACAACACATTTATAACTCTGCAACATTGTCTAGTGATGCATGCACGTGTTTTAACTGATTTTTCTTGCCTTCTTCATTTGGTGTTTTCTTCTGGTGTGTTTTATGTTGTTATGTTATCATTCCTGTACCATTATCTTTGTTGTTTTCTTATTTGATATTAAATGTATTTTGGGAAAATGGATGTGCCTATTGTGATGCCCAATTTTTTTTGTCTCCTCAATTGATTTGTATTCACCTCCGAACCCATTCTGACTGTCATGTTCTTTGTCGTTTCACGCTTCATTTCGGAATGTGGCCCCATTGGCCTTGCACTGCTGCGATCGAGTTTCTTACTTATTTTATTTCATGAATGAATGAATGATTTTTTTGGAATGAGGTTTCATCAATAAAAATAAGGTGTCTTTCGACTGATTGGTCACCTCATCACTGGTCAGATTGTTGATTGATTTCATTATTTTCAACGAGTTCAAGGACGAATTCTGATTTGGAGTTCAATTCAACGAAGTTCGAAATAGTGCAATAGTTTCTTTCCTCTGTTTCACTTCTACATGGTGACGTGACATTACATGGTGCCACTGATCCAGGAATTGCTCTGATGTAACGATACCTTTTTTCTTTTTGTTTTGCCGGGCTTGCTGTCGCCCCAGATTATTTTGCTCATGAGGAGAAAAATATTCGGCGATGAAATAGAACCGCTGATGACGTCCCGAGAAGAAGCTTCCAGTCAATGTGTTAATTTTCAGATGATGCTTTCCAGAAGTGTAAGTGTGATGACTACCGTTTGTTGTTTCTTAGATGATAACTCCTCACCATGCAAAAGCCTTAAATGCCCATGACGACGCCCCTGCGTATTGTACGGATTTCTGGAAGATAGGGCTGTAATTTCCTTCGACCACTGAGACAGCTGTGCATTACCTTTCCTATCCGGACGAGGACATGCAGTCTTCATCGATGTTCCCGCCAATAATAAGCCTGTCGCGTTGGTTTCTCTCATTCGCAGTCAAAGGTTTCCTCCAGAATCGTCCAGATAGATTACAGAAAATGTTCGGAATATACCTTTATGCCAGGGACGATGGGAATAGGCCAGGGAGAGCCAGCGAGCCAACCGATGAGCCGAGGGAGAGCAGGACAGCTCAAAAACTGTAGACTTTCTGGCCTGTCTAGAGGCTTCCGTTCCCTCTTTCTTTTTTTCTGGCGTCTGTCAGCACATGCCAGTTTCGCTTCCAATCAGTTCATTCGCTGAGAGACGTAACATAGCTCAAGAAGACTCCCGGCAATTCTTGCACATTGTATGGAGAGAGAGCGGTTCCCCTTCCCAAGGAAGTCCATTCCATTCTAATATGGATCACGACACCTTTGACAACGGGAAACAGTCTCTTGATTGAGAGATAAGGATGGGAAGATGAGAGCAACATCTCAGTAATACCTTAGATTCCATCTAAACGCTTTTCTTCTATTTTTTCTCTGGAACTTGAAAGGGCGGAATCTTAATAATCTCAGTAAGTACTCCTCTCCCATGCTACGAATATTAATTACCATGCCAATTTTGCTCCATTCCCACCCGGTGATGGGGCTAGCTGTTGCTGTTACTGCATCCCACAATAAGGATAAGGATAAGGATAATCCTTGGACATATCCGTTGGATGGTTGGATGTCCGTTTTTTTTTTTTGATCCATTGGAGATTCCCTTTCGGGAAACTATCGGATGGCCATTGAGGGATGCAGTAATAGCAAGAGATAACCCCATCACCGGGTGATAATGGAACACTATTTGCATGCTAATTAATATTTGTTGCATGGGAAAGGAGTACTTCCTGAAATGACTCAGATTCCGCCTTTTCAAGTTCCTGGGAAGAAATAGAAGAAAAGCGTAAGGAAAAAGGAAAGTGGAAAGGAAGGTATTCCTGAGACGTTACTCTCATCTTCCCATCCTTATCTCTCAATCAAGAGACTTTCCCGTTCCCAAGGTCGTCATAAATTGACTTCCTTCAATTGACTTCCCGGCAGGGTGCAAATGCCGGATTGAATGAGTGGGTCAAATGTCGATAAAAGAGTTCTTATTTCTCTGAAACGTAGAAAAATTAAACGCGTCAAGTCCTGCAAATATCGATGACCTCGAACAAGTTGGAGGCTTTCTTGCTTCCAATATTCTGAAGCATCCCGTAAGTCTTTATAACGCCTGCTCAGTCACTCATTAAACTGCCTGCACTTGAAGTGACTTCTGAGGGAAATTGTCAGGAAAGGGTAAAAATTTGCAGAATACTCCTTACGCCTTTAAAATGGACTTGGTTCTCTTCAGTGCACTATTTTTACAGAAGACATATTAGTGAGTATGGGTGCCATCAGGTTGAAAAGCGATATACACACTCTCAATTCAGGATTTGAATATCGATGGCATGGAATTCGTGTTCGTCTCACCCGATTGCATTCATGAGGCTTGAAGCGTATGGGGTGGGAGTGCCAAGTCCCTTACAAAAAAAATGGTATAGGCAAAATGCTATATATAAAATGCTATGGGTAAAATGGAACTGTGCTAATATAGGTTATGTTAACGAAGGCGACGCATGCTAATGAGGGTGTCAAAAGGGTTAACCTCGGTTAATGGAGGCGCCAACCTAGGTTAACCTATGTCGTTCCATTTCAGCCTATGTTAAGCCATGGCTTAACCTATGGTACATATTTGTAAGGGGAGCCTCTTCATCATGTTCTAAGCTTAATGCGTCGAGAGGGGATTCTTGCTCCTCGACGTCTTCTTTCCGTGCTTCTGGGGGCATGATCCCGCGCGATTTACCCTTTTGTGCAGGGAAGCTTCGAATGGTGTCCTCAGATAAAAGATTATACTCTCTCTTAATCTCTTATTTCTTACTGTCGTGAACCGGAGCGGGAGAATGGCCTATTTTGACATTACCGCCCGAGAAGGGCTTTCCCTCCCCAAAAAATGTCATCTCTCTGCACGATCCTCTACAAAGCCCAGTGAAATGAAAAATGAAAGCTTGCTCTTTCTTGCAGCAGCTCCATCCCTCACCAGAGGACCCGGCGCTCTGCGAAGGCGGGCCAGGATCGCAACCGACGAAGCATCGGAGACGCGGGCACCAAAGCCCAGTGGCTCCGAAGAGATTGCAGCTGATCGGGTTCCCGCCGTCACTTTCTTTCGGTGTCGCTTCTGGATAGCGTAGCATCTCGAAATTTAGCTTCAAGTATTTCGTCATCCAGTCGCGCGAATCAGGACTTTCGCGCCGGGTGACCATCTCATCTTGATCGTGGAGACTGCTGTGGTATATGCTAGTGCATGCTAGTGTATGCTAGTGTATGCTGGTGCCCCGGAAAATCGGATCGAGTTATCACCGACAGGGAATCGTTCGGGCCTTTCCGAGTTTCGCCAAGTTGATAGAATGCGATGGGAACAACGCAACCTTACAGCAACCGATTGCAGTCTGTCTGACTTTATATTTTGGCAAAATAAAAGGCATATCAAAAGTTATTGTGAAATGTCCTTTCTTTTTTAAATTCCAGGATCGACATGCATCCAAGCATCAAATGCACGTCGAGCCAACGTCGGAACCACGTCGAATTCCCACGCACGCTCACGCCGGGGAGCCCAGATTGGGCCAGCATCAAACGCTGACGAGCGACGCGACTTTCAAGCCGCTCGGAAGAGACCTGGAGTTATTCGCATTTGTGCATGAGTGTTACTCTCCCGCACGGGAGAAATCGCCTTCGATCATCCTCCTTTGGCTATCGCCTCTGGGAACATTCACTTTCCGCACGGAATTAGAATCCCATAGGGATTTCGTTTATTACTCATTCGGTTCCTGTTACTGCTCTTTCACCGTTGACCATCTAAGATCATCTAACATCAAGGGATGAAGAGCTTCATCCCTTGGATGAAGTTCTTCGAACGAAGTTCGTTCCCCGGGGAGGACCCAGACCCGACCGAGCCTAAATTCCCTGTGCAAATCATCGTCGCATCGAGTCACGCCCCTACTCGAACCTTCACTTCATCCACGATTATCTCCGTCTCCGTGAAATGTTTAACCAGTTCGAGCGAATGCATTAAGGAATTCGAGGATCTTTCAGTACGTTTCCTGCGGTGAATTTATCAGGCTGCCCATGATCGGTACGCGGGACTTGTAGCGAGTCGCTCT
>CAJPEV010001765.1:0-58041 GCA_905338385.1 Darwinula stevensoni | reverse complement strand
TATTCTAAACATGTTTTTCCACCAGAGAAAAGGGCAAACGTATAATATTGAAACGTTGTGGGCATGTAGTTCACTGAGGATGGATTTCGATAAGGAAAAAATGGTACGTTTCGGTTAAAACGGCTCAGGCACATATTTTGCAAAAGGCGAATTTTCACGAATTTTCCGATCTAGCAAAACAGAGGGCGCATGAAAGTTAAAAAACTTGGCAAATAAGTACCTGATGGATAGCTACGTAAAGAAAAAATTCTACTTTTCTAATATATATAGATGATCGTGACTGACTGACGCTAATCCAAAAAGGGAAGCGTATAAGGTTGAAACTGGGTGTCATGGAGTTCCCTGAGTCTCCATTTCAGAAGAAAAAAAATTTTTTCGCTAAAACCCATCAGGGCTCTTTTTTTGAAGTCCCATTTTCCTGAATTTTTTTTTTGATATAACGAAATAGAGACAGAAAATTTCAAATTCCCTCAGAATTACCTATTTAATGGCTGAGTACAGGAAAAATCCGACTTTTGAAATGTGTCTCCTTAGCGTAGATTATTAGAGGGAAGTATTTCAAAATGTATTCTCCACCCTTACTAAAAGGAACACAAGAAAAGATTTAAAGTTAGGCACACATAGAATCATAGAAGAAAAGAATTTGATAAAAATGAAGACTTTCGACCCCATATGTCACGTCTTTCAATGGGGACGTACTTTAAATACGTTAAAAAGTGTCACTGGAAAAGATTTCAAGGTAGGCACACATAGAATCATAGAGCTATAATGAGTTTGATAAAAATCAAGACTTTCGACCCAAATGTCATGTATTTCAATGAGGACGTACTTTAAATACGTGTTTCCCATTTCGCAAAAAATGAATGAATTAATCACTATCCAAGGTAATGGAGCGCCGAAGGCGCGACCATAGCGAGTTTGTTTGCCCTTCGGGCAAACAAACTCGCTAGTACTCAATATTTTTAAATCTCCACATGGCACGTACATTCACTGGAGCACTTACGTAAAGGATAGAGTACGAAAACATGCACGCGGAATTATTCTTTACTGAACTGAGAGAACTGCGTCATGTAAGCACTCAATTTGAATTCTGATTCAGTAAAGGAAATAAGGTTTTTTTGAGGGTCCTTTATGTGGGATGATTGTACTTACAGTAATAGAGTACTGTTTGTATCATACGATCTGGGTACTCTCCGTGGGGTATATTCAATCTCGGCTAAGTAACACTCTTTCAGACTATGGATAAGGGAGGAGGTTATATAATGCCCGTACATTGACAATTCAACTTTGACACAACGTTGCATAGCAACACCTCTTCAACGTTGAACAGTGTTTCATATCAATATAGGGGCAACGTTGACAACATCGTTGTGCCGATTGGGAGGTGTCAACGCTATCGGGAGACTCTTCCACATGAATTACGTGAATTACGGAGGATTTTTCTCCTTCTGTTGCTTGGCAGACGAATAATTCTGAGAAATCCTGCAGGAATCGCGTTTTCTTCTTCAAGTTACGGTACATTTTGATGCGAATCCCGAAAAATTCTCTGAAGGAAAGTCGTGCCATTCCGTATGAGACCTTGCCCAAAAGACAGTCTACATTTGGAAGCGTTTGTGCGAAATGCATCTACTATCAGAATGGCAGCTTAATAATCATATTCAAAATTCGGACACCTCCTGACAAATCACATGTTTGACCCCTGCCCTTTGATGCAATGAGACATCATCGGCATTCATTAGAAAGGTCAATGTCTCTTCTATACTAAGGTGTTGATTTCACATCTCTAAAGTAGAGGGTTTCGGAGTCATGGCCGTTTCATTACAACCGAGAAAATAGCAGACTAGCCAAACTTCAATTTAAAATGCGAAATTTGGCGAAACTCTAGGTCGGAGGTCAGGGAAATACCTCTCCTTCCCCTTCTTTAGTGACCCTGCAATAACAATGAGCCAGATGGGAAATTCCAGACCCTCGAATGCTCAATTCCTTCTTCCCTTAATTCATCGCCGACATGGAACCCGTGACCAATAAAGCGTCTTAACAACGTCTCTGAGGGCGATATCGCCAACTTTTTCAAACCTTTCATCGACATCGGTTAATTGAGATGCTTACCTTGCATCTGCTTGAAGCGTGCATCTCGAGTAACTGACATCGACGAAACTCTCGAACAAATTGGCCATATTACTTTCGGGGATTCAGTCGTGTAATTGGCTTCACTGTTTACCTTTGCTTTTCCAAGATTTAAAAATGATTCGAATAGCCAACATGGGTGCAAAATGTACTCCTATATTTTCAAAATTCACGCATACATCCTCACTTCATGCGGATATTTCTTCCAGCGGATTAAAATGCGTTAAAACTGACTGATGAAGCATTTTAAAACTTCCAACATCATCTCGAGTGTTACTATTCCAAGAACACTGAAGATAGTATTGGGTGATATTTAAAAAAAAACCGCAAATACATTTTGTATCCACTTTTGAGGGAACCGAGGGTCAAACACTCATGGTTACTCTTTTCAGTGAAGATGCAGAAGTGCAAAAGAAGCGCAGATGTGCGTAAAGTGGTTCTTACCTTCCGTTCCTGGAATGTTTGCGAAGTGGAAAAAAAAAGCCTTCGGATAAAAGGACCCCTCTCCGAATTAGCAGGAGCATAAAAGAGCCATCCGAGACGAAAACAGGGAAAGCCATGTATATTACATCTAAGCGGAAAAATAAATAAATAAATAAATAAAGTTCCCGAACATCTTTCAGTGATCTCCATGGGTTTCCATGGTTTTTCTTTAAATCATGAAGGCATTGAAATGATACGAATCTTTGGTATGTATTTTCTCAGAAAATTTGATTTATAATATTAAGGATCCTGATCTCAGTTGTAGAAAGCAATCTACGGAAATTTCATCGGAATGTTTATTTGATGAATTGCGATGCATATAAGGCAAATATGTCAAGTCATGACCATAGCGTAATTTTCACTTATAAATATAATTTTTAAAATCACTTCAAAAATACAAATTTGATTTTTTAAATTTAAATACAAGCGTCAATATTGTAGGTAATGAAATGCAAAAAATCTACAAAATCAAGTCCTTTTTGCCTAAATATTCAAAAGCAAGTACCAGCTCTTCCTGATTTCTTTGAAGTTTCGTCTCCGGTGGCTTCATTCCGCTTATGACAATTCTGAGGCTGTCTTTCATCCGACTGGCTTTCTTTTCCGGAAAACTCAGGAAGGGTCATGAGTTTTCCTTGTACGCGCACATCTTACGATCTCGAAAATTTAGTCGAAAAGTCGAAACTACAGACAGGACAATTAGCAGTATTTTTTCCGCGCCTCATTAATGAACTTCTGAGGGCGTTTCTTCAGAACAATTAGCTGTACCCCCCCCCCCTCACGTGCTATTATTAGTAGATCTGCTTCTATCCCACGTAGCTATCGACCAGTCTATGCGCCCTGCCTTGATACAGAATGCGCTAAACTTCTCAGAGTGAAGTCTCTCAGAACAAGAGGTCGCAACCTGCTTGACAGAGTCACTTGACGCTGCCCGACGTATCCCCTAGGTGGAAGCTACTTCTCATTAGACTTTCGTGCAGCAGAAGGAAAGGTTGATCAGTGGTTCGTCAACTAGGGCCTGCGCGACTGCCCTTGTTCAACGACGCCCTCGGGTTACTCCAAATGCAGTTGCCAGCCGCCTCCTGCGAGTAGCCATGGTAACCTGCGACAAGGTAATTGAGAAAAAGGTGCGAATGGAACGAAAGGAGCGAAAACAGTTCCTGCTCGGCACCAAAGACAGCCATCGAGCTTCACCGCCAAAACTAAACCGGAGACCCCTTGAGGACCCCCTTGAGGCCCTTTGGAGGCCTCCGTTGGGACCCCTTGATACGAGGGGCCCGGGGCAGATTGCCCTAATTACCCCCCCTCTGGGGCAGCCCTGTTCACCGCATCACAGATTGAGGTTGCCCTCTGCCTGATGAAGTCAGGCACTGCTCCAGGCACCGACAACATCCTACCAGAATTCCTGAAGCATCTTGTCCCCCTGGACGTGGAGCTGACTGGCTAAGTGAGACACTCAGGTGCAGAGTGAGAATCGGATGCCGAAGATCTGGCAACAGGCGAATGTGATTGCATAGCCAAAGCCTGGCAAAGATCCATGCTGTGCAGTGAGCTATAGACCTATCTCTTTGCTCAACGTCTGCTACAAGTCTGCTACGTCTGCTGAAAAAACGGCTCATCCTCCAACAAATCGCACTAATAGTGGACACCCAGTTGAGTGTTGATCAGGCAGGCTTCTGTCATGGCCGAAGCACCTGCGACCAGGGTCAGGTGCTGTTTTCCTCGACCTGACAGCAGCTTATGATACCATCTGGCACATCGACTTGTTGATCAAGCTGTCAAGGATGCTACCACGCTGGGTGGTCAACTCTCTGGAGCTACTGCTCCGCAATCGTCGATTTAAAGTTTAAACCTACTCAACAAGCTAGTTGGCTCGACACCGGGGAGCAGACGCGCATACTCTGCAAACTACGGCCATGACACTGTGTTACTCAGCTGCAAAATACTGTGCCACGGTCTGTGCGCAGTCCTTGCACTCTAAATTCATACAGTAGATGTGAATCTGAACACAACAATGCGTCGTCTCTGGAGTGTTAAGATCCACCCCTGCCGAATCTTCAAAAACCCCTAAAAGACCGTACCCACTGAATCTTATCGTAAATCAAATTGCCTCAAGGTTTAAGATATGTCAAAGGAAAAGTTCTGGACCCAGTATCAACATCGGTATCATGGAGATTGAGGAAAGAGTGGTCGACGATCGAATTTCACCAGTCAGGAAATTGGGGTGCTCATTGAAGAAATCGAGCGAAGGAAGAATGTCTTGCTGAGGAAATTCATGCGTTAATTATGCCAATTAATTCAAGCGTTACGGGAAAAAATGAAATTGCAATCTTTGGATTTAGCGGGTGAGGCAATGAGCTGTGTCTCATCTGTGCGGAGAACTGCTGAATAAGTAAAATATTATTCATGAACTTGAAGTCAAGTGCAAAGGCGAAAGGAGTTGTAAAATCTTCCTGTAAGAGCAAGAACAATGGCACGGAATGCGCAGGAAGACTGAAGAGGTCTATTATGCCATGGCACTCGTGAGTGCCAGGATGATGAGCACGTTGCGTTTCACTCTGCGATTGGTGTGCCAGATCCCGAGGTCGGTTTAATTAATTAGCTAATTAATTAGCGATTAATAGATGGCTCATTATCATAGCCACAAAGTTTTGTGAATACCAAAGATACGTGCTTCGTAAGAATATCGCATTTTATTACGAGGATTTCACAAATACGGCGGGGGGAAATGATTAGAAGCTATCGCTTAAGCGATAAAATCTCGAATGAAGTCTCTTGTGGCGATGAGTTTTCGATTACATGGATACGACGAACACCATGCAAAATAGAGAACTCTGGACATAAAACCTGTTGGAGTGGATGAGGCATCATGGTCTGCGGAGCACGATTGACTGCGGAGCACGATGGATCACCTTCAGCACTTCGTGGATCCTAGATGACACGAGCTCGCAATGGATGCCTCCACAAACCGGTGCGTGTTTACTCAAGAGCTCACGTGTCTTTTTTTAAATGTAATTCGAATGAATTTTTGATACGGTTTTTTTTTTTAAAAAAAGAAAAATATGACTTTTTGTTTGGAAAGGAGCATGACTGTTTCTTCGTAACCAAGCTATCTTGTGACCCAGTTGTTCAGAAAACTTTTGCGATGGTGCATTTCTCATCAAGACTTATTCTTTTTATGCCGCGTATGGAATAAAAAAAAAAAGTGGGCAACCACAGGTGACTCTCGTGACAAAGGAAAAGAATGAAGTTGGCAGCGGGAGGCGATGTTCCTTCGCACAAGGAAGATGTCCTCAGGTAAAGTTATTGAACCGGGCGTGGAGGATATAGCAGCTGCTTCAGAAGGTCAGATATGAAAGATTTTCACTCCCCTTCCTCCAGTCAACTGTTCTGGAACAAAAGTTCAGGTCTTTGGGAATCTTTCCTGTGGACTTGTCGTCGTACAATATTTCCTAATGTCTTCCTACTTGTTAATTTGATATTCCGGTTTGTATTGGTGCTGTGTTATCTATTGAAAACAAAGTGTGAATGAACAAATTTTGCAGCCTTTAATGCTTTTTTTCCCATTGATTGCTAAATTCCATGGAACAAGTTTTCTGAATTTTTTTATACTGAACTTTTGATAAAGTTTTCGGGTCAGAAATCAACACTCTTTTGCAAAAAAGGAACCTTGTATGCCCAGAAGAACAACATGAGGATGTCGCATAATACGGGGGGGGGGGGGGGGAAAAAAAAAAAAAAATAAATAATCCATATTATTAACTTTTTCAAATGGTCCATGGTACCCCGGGGGGACCATGGACCCGAGATTTGAAAAAGAAACTGAACTTTTTAAATTTTTTGTTTCAGAGCATAATTGAGTTTTGCAGCGACCGAAATGCCTCAATGGTCAGTCCAAGAGCGTGTATGGATAGTTGAGCACTATTTCCGGAGTTATGGAGCTGGTCGGAGTGATGGATCATCTCTAGAAGTGGCGAAAAGAGGATTTCGAGACCAGTTTGCAAAAGATGCTCCAAAAGATACTAGCAATGGTTAAGATGTTTCGTGAAACTGGATCAGTATTAAACCAGAATCAAGGAAAGTCAGGTCGAAAGTGGACTGTCCGTACGAATGAGAACGCAGGTAGAGTTTTGGATAAGTCTCCCAGAAAAGCAAACGTCGAATATCCGAAAGAACTTTGCTATCTCTCGAGGAAGTGTTAAGCGTATTATTAGAGACATTGATGCATTTTCATTCCAAATTCAAGTCTTCCAAGCTCTTCCACGGAGAGATGAACAAGTAAGAGTAGGGTACTGCGCTCGTGTGCTGGCGCAACATTATGGAGATGATGATTATCTGACGGTGGTGGTCTGATGAATGCCACGTTGTTAAGGGGCCAAGCGAACAAGCAGAACCTATGTTATCTACTGTAGGATGGGAGAGGCCAGAGGTTTATGCTTCGAGACCACCGCTCTCACAGAAACTGAGTGTTTGGATTCCAGCTTCCAGCAGTCATTTCGACCAGCACCATAACTCCGTAAATATTGCTCAACTATCCATACATGCTCTTGGACTGATCACTAATGCATTTCGGTCACTGCAGTTCTCAATATTTCTTAGAAACAATAAATTTAAAAAGTTCAGTTTCTTTTTCAAATCTCGGGTCCATGGTCCCCCCGGGGTACCATGGACCATTTGAAAAAGTTAATAATATGGATTCAGACTTTGCAGGAAGCTTCTACTTGTGGGAATAATGAAGGACATATCAAACAATATATCCCCAAGTTTTTGGAAGTTTGCGGCGCAAATTTGTTCTCGAGCCATGAAAATCTAAAAAATTATGTGGTGCCCCACCCTCCCCTATGATACGTAGTTCCTTCACTATCTTAGCACGTCAAACAATTTTCCGGTAGCCCTGTGTTTTGCAAGTTGCCATGATGTGTTAAGAAGAGCAATATCGTCAAAACTCTTAACCTGCAAAGCAAAAATAAAAGCATCATGCTTGGTCGCGCCAACAAAAAGAAAAGTTATAATCGTAAAAATGTTCGATAATAGCTCTTGGGCAAAGAGTTGATTTCTGCTCAGATGTAACTTATTCCCAATTTAATTCGAAGCTCTGGGCATTCCAGGATGAAAGAATGAAATTCTCACCAAGAGTCTCATATGGTGGGAGCTAAACTTCGAATTCTATCGATTTCAGTTCGAAGAGGACATCGTTAAAATTCCACTGGATCCTATACTCTATTTGTAAATGAAAAAAAAAAGGCTTGAATCTCGAAATCGGGTATTGCAACTAGCCAGAGTACCTGCAATGCAATGGTTAAAATTGTCACATCCGGGCTGTCACTGTGCCAACTTTCTCGACAGTACTCCACGAGGCCCTGCTTGAAAGTCGTTGACGGAGAAGTTTGGCATTGGCAATGACATCGAGCCTCCCTGAGATGCATGGCAGGCATGTGTCTCCCGTCTGCATCCTCGCCTGCTGAATCGTGCTTTATTTTTGCCGCGTCTCCGTGAAGCAGTCGAAAGGTGTGCGGCCTGGACAACATAAACCCTTTTCTCGCGCAAGAGAGAGAGAGCGAGAGAGCATGCATGGTATTTAGACTGAGCCCGCACTACTCGCTGCCGCTCCTCCTCCTATACTCTCAGTGAAGAGAGGCCCGCGCGTGGATAATGCTCGGGAATTTCATTTCCGATGGAACGTAACTGATCACAGTGCAGCGGCTTCTCTCTCGATTCCTCTCCAGTATAACTATTTGTATCTTTATAATACGCCTTCAGCAGTGCCGATATACCGATAGAATCGAAAAGGTGTTTGCTTAGCCAGGAACCAATTTCCGCCGAAGCTAGTGTCATCCTCCTATTGTGTTAGAGAGAAAAGGCCGCGAATAGACAAGCGCCTACCTAGTGTGTACACTGCTTTACGTGAAGAGAGAGGGAAAGAAGGAAAGTGAGTGTGTGTGAGAGAGAGAGAGAGTGAGGGAGGCATTGATAGGAAGGCGGGGGACATTGTCATCGTAATCTCTGATGCCAGTACACCGGCGTTTTGTAGCAGTGACTCACGTCTAGTGGGTGTACTTCTCCTCCCCCTTTATGTGAACTTCATAATCATGGCGGATCGGACAGACACGATCAACGGGGAAAAACTTTCCTTCTCCAATCGTCCATATATTCGATCTCTCATCGTGTTCATCTTCATCCACGCTTCTTTGGCTACTCAGAGTGAGTGGGTCCTAGACGGAGCTACGTTTCCGATTTATAGCCCTCTAGATTGTATTACACCCTACCTCATTTTCTGTTTCTTTTGTTTTTATTGGTTTCCTTCCTTACTGGATCCTACTACGCATTATTTCCGGGTGGCAATGTGATGAATGAAATGTCATGAGATTTCCCTCGGTGCCCATTTTGCCGTGATAGTGTAGAGCACCGTGTGAGCTGTGCCTATTTTTCCTTAAATCCAGGAACATATTAGACTGGGACACAATACAATTGCCGAGGTTGCCGCCCTCTCCCGCAGCCATGAGAACCGCTGCACAAATGTGTCACAACGCCTTATCAATGAATGACTCACACAAGCCACAGTGACAAGAGCATAGAAGGTGCGGTTATCCATGTTCAATCCAGTAGATCTATTGTTGGTCTCAAGTACGTGCGTCGAGTTCAAACACTGTACAGTAAGAATATTGGAATTCGTGATTTGCAGATTTTTTATCCCGAGGCTGTTGATAAAGCTGACAGAGCTGCCACTCCTTTATTGAATCAACACTCATTTCTCTTCTCTTCTCTCCATTCATCTCACTTGCGTTAACTCCTCGTTGCTCCTGAGGTTAATTTTGAATATTCTTTCGTGCCCCCCACCCCTAATCTTGGGTTGAATGATCATGTCATTTAGTCATCATGTCATTTTAAACATCGCTCCACCGCGATGTTGTGTCTCATCAGGTCAAGTGAAGAAACTGCAACTGCACTGACAGGTGCTTTCCACCAGGTTTCATGCTCGCGGGATTTCTTTTTCTAATTTTTAATAAAGGGTATTACCCTATTTCTCAAAAGGTATGTACTCTTTTAATGGTGTATATCTAGGAAATATTGCCATCCAGTCGTCTATCGACGTCGTTAATCAAGACTGCTCGGTATATTTCCTCCGCGACCCTAACACGAGGGGCTGTACATCCGTTACGAGAAATCGATGTAATGTTATGTCTCGTTCATAAATTTGGAACGAGTGCTTTCCGAGAAAAATTACAGTCTTTTGACTTGGCCTTGCCTGTCGGACCGACAAGCTCGATATAGAGGATTGCATTGATTATGCTCGATGCACACAGCCATCGACTATACGATCTTCGATCTCGAGAGAGAGCTCTGCTGCGTGGGTGGGAATTTCCAGTGACGCATTAAAAGGAGACTATACCTTTGGATCCATCTCTAAGTAGCGCAGAGATCTAAAGCGGATTGGAATTGCTTTCTAATTCCATCTTGCTCACCATCTTGCTCATCAATGCTGTCACTAAAAGGAAGGGAAAAAGGGTGAGGGAGTATGAAGGAAGCAATTCCCTCTGCCACTGAGAGAATCTCTCCCCCGCAACCTGATCGCCTTTTCCTCTGTGCAGCTCCGTGTCATCACGTTTAGAGGATCCTTATATCTCACTTCACTGTAACTATTCCCAGAGGAGTCATGTTGCGAGACTTCCTTATCATCATGCCGGACTAGATTCTGAGGAAGCAAGTTTTATTTTTTCAACTGAGGATTTATTGAGAGATGGCTTCCTCGAAGTGGAATTAGGGAATCGGGTTTCGAAGGAAGGTTCATTCGAATGAAGCTGATTCGTTGTTCTTGGAATTGTCTTCTTTGCGCTTTGAATTATTGCGGAATTGGAAATTTAATTCGTTAAATCCGCCTGATTGCAAAATTTACAAGTACTTTGCTTGTCTTTATTTACTGTAGCTATTGTTGCGATTCTGTAAGTTAAATTGGGAAATCTCCCGTAGACGGCTGATTGCCGTACTTATATTTTTATCGGAAAAAAAAGAATTGGCAGGTGGGTAATGGAACACGATTGCAGTCAGGTGGAATATGGGCCAGGTTTATTACAGACTACGGAATGACTACAGGTTTTGAGTGAACTTCAGGGGCTGTCCGAGAGGTGTAGATCTTCTGCTACAGATGAAAAATCCAAACGACGTCTTGTCCTCCAATGTCTCCTTACTTCTGGGTCACGGGGGAACCCGGAATCCTGTCCTCGTCCAGTTGCTGCAACGAAATCTCTGGTGTAATCGGGCTCTACTCAAATGGGTGCCAGCCTCAAGTGAGGAGTCGATTAACCGTGGAAATTCTAACGTCTGCAGACACCTAGGTCCAGAGGCCTTCCTATCCGTAAAGGAAAGGGATTACAGGTGCTACAATCCGGTAGCCCTTCCGCTCGAGGTTTAGATCAGCGATCAAACCGAGCCGACCAGTCGATTAACAACTGGTATTCTGCCGTCTGGAGACACCAAGGTCCTGAGAAAGTCGTTCGGAGTCGTGGATCTTGTACCGTCGTAGTACGTCCTGGCTCGAGGTTTGAGTGGAGGTCAAACCGAGCAGGTGGTACGTACGCTGATGTCGACAGAGCTCGAGGTTCGTGACCCGCGGACAGATTGGCGGCCGTTTACTCACAAATGGAGCAGCGCCTTCTGAGCCGTTCCACTTCCTTTAGGGGTGGATCCACGAATGGAATCGGGTCAACCGAGCTCTGGAGGAGTCGTCCAGCCGCAGACTCTTGGCAGGCTCAAAAGCTTAGAGAAAGCTCCTAGCTCGAGCTGCCTGAGTCGTGCAAGCGAATGACTGCCTCTCTCGGACTGAAGACGGGGGTTTTTATACCGGGAAGGATATCATAAAGTTGGGTCATTTATGACCGTTGCAAAGAATTTGTCAACAAGAAAAGCGATGGAGGGGGTAAGACATGCGGAGCCCATGTGCGGATCACGTGATTGTTCCTTACATCGGACATTGGCCTCCATATATCCCTATATACAGTACCAGGAATCTGCCTGGTACTTTAAATTAAAACGTTCCCCTTTTAAGATGAGTAAGGAAGGCGATCTTACTTCCGTTTTTGCTACACGGCTCTCCGTCTTTTTGGGACATGTCCTCATGTCCACTTCTTATGTTGTGGAGGTGGTGAGGGCAGCAAACTTTATGATAAGATTTGAGACGAGTTTCACCTCATGAAAGAGGGGATATTCCGGATGCATGGGGATTTGCTCTGACCCTATCTGCATAATCCGTGCAGGGATTTGCAGAGAAGCTTGTGTAGCTTGTAGTACATCAAGACCCAAAATTCCCTGGTACTTCATATTTCTTAGTACCCAAATATTCAAAGATATAGCCGTGGAGCCAATATACAGATCAGTCTTGAAGTGACCGACCGTTTCTACTGGTCTGCCATCAACCGCGCTGGGCGAAGAGGAAGCTGGCCTCAAATCCCAGTTTGGACGTTTGTGCTGATCAAACCATTCGTCGGAGACGAGGGTCAGAGATGCTCCTGTATCAATCATCATTTCAATCATTTGCTCATCGATGCGGGCTTTCACAAGATATGCTTGGGGGATTTCACTATTTACAAATATACTGGCTGGTGAATGCCCGTCTTCGCCAGACACTGTTAGTTTAACGGCTCCAACTGTGAAGTGGTCTGATGTGAGACCTCACCATTTCCAACTCTAGTTGAACGACTAGTGCTGGGCTGAAATGGGTTAGCTTCAGCGCTCAAGGGTTGGGCGGAATCTGCAAACCGTTTATGTACATAGGTCCGTGCCTGAACCCTCGTCCTTTGCTGATAAGGCTTTCTAGGTTTCATCCCGGAATGACACTCGCGTGAGCGATGCCCCTTAATGGCACACGGCCACCCATGGAGTGCTGGACGTGTGGCAAAATCAGTCCATCTTCGTGGGGCTGTCGTTGTCCGAACGTGGGGGCGGTTCTGAGATGGGTTGTTACCCTTCTTGAGTTGAGCAGTGAGTTGGTCGATTTGATGACGAAGAGCACATACGTCTTCTTGTTGACCGGCAGAGCGGGCCATAGATAGCCACGCGCTCTGTTCTCTAGCCATAGTGAGGGCTTGGCTAGCATCGGCAGGCCTAGATTGTAGAACTCTATCCCTCAAATTCCAAGGTAAACCATGCAAGAATTGGTCCTTCAATAATTCTTCTCGTGCTTCTTCTGCCATTGTCGGATAGGCTCTAAAGCACAACAAGGTCAATTGCTGAAAATAGCCGTCTAGTGTTTCTGAGGCCTTTTTGGATCGGTGACGAAACTCGATTCTTAGGGCACCTTGCAATTCCGGGGGATGCAGGGCATTCTGCAGAGATGTTTTCACTTCCTCATATCCTAGAGAAGAACTCTGGCTTATTTTTATGTATTTGATGAAAGCTTTACCAGACAATCTCGTGGGGAGAACTTTCAATTTCCTTGTCTCATCCCATCTATTGGCGTCTGCACACAAGTCAAACTGATTGATCCAGATTGAGAAGTCACCTGTTCCATCGAACGGTTCAGGTACTGCCGTGTACTTGTCTCGAATTGGGCGATGATCACCGCGATCCGTAGCATTCTCATTGACATCGTTCATGTTTGATGTCTGTGCAAATAAGTTTGACGATGGGCTAGAGAGTGTCTCGCTACTCCTCGATCCTAATGAGAGAACTGCTGAGCCGGAAGTAGATCCTGCTAAGGTCCTACAGGTACTTCGAGAACGTGTTAGCCGAGGGAACTCGGCAACTCCTTCTTGTCGACGACGCTTGTTCTGCGTGCGAAGCTCTTGTCGAAGTCTACCTATCTCCGTTGGGTCTGAAAGATCTTGGGCACTAGGTAGATCCGTTTTGAAGGGTCAAAGGACACAGAGGAACCTATCAAAATTCTATCTCGTGGTTGTAACCACCAGGCTCGAGGTAGTGGACAACAATAGTGTTCGAATCCCACCGCCGCTGCCACCAAATTTATGTTGCGTTTCTGTAAGTTAAATCGGGAAATCTCCCGTAGACGGCTGATTGCCGTACTTATCTATTTATCGGAAAAAAAAGAATTGGCAGGTGGGTAATGGAACACGATTGCAGTCAGGTGGAATATGGGCCAGGTTTATTTACAGACTACGGAATGACTACAGGTTTGATGAGATTCAGGGGCTGTCCGAGAGGTATAGNTGGCAGGTGGGTAATGGAACACGATTGCAGTCAGGTGGAATATGGGCCAGGTTTATTTACAGACTACGGAATGACTACAGGTGTGTGTGAAATTCTCTCGGACTGAAGACGGGGTTTTTATACCGGGAAGGAGATCATAAAGTTGGGTCATTTGTGACCGTTGCAAAGAATTTGTCAACAAGAAAAGCGAGGGAGGGGGTAAGACATGCGGAGCACACGTGCGGATCACGTGATTGTTCCTTACATCGGACATTGGCCCCCATGTATCCCTATATACAGTACCAGGAATCTGCCTGGTACTTTAAATTAAAATGTTCCCCTTTTAAGAAGAGTAAGGAAGGCGATCTTACTTCCGTTTTTGCTACATTTTATTGAGTGGGAAGACATTTGGCTGATTATGAATGGAAATCAATATTTCGGATTCATTGCTCATTGACTGTATAATTTGTCTGCAGTTTGGTTTCGAGGAGGTCGGAGACTCTGTTGCGCTTCAATTGAGTCGCATTTCGGGCCGAAATAAGATGTCGAGGAGCATTATGGAGGAGTACTTATAGACCAAGAGGCGCAGTACCTGTGTGAATTCTGTTAATCAGATAATCATCCAGCTCACTGTGAAGAGTCCAACCAGACAAGTAGAAGAAAGCCAGTGTCTAATATATATAGACGATCGTGACTGACTGACGCTAATTCCAACCATGTTCTAGAAGTGTTAGAAATCTGAAACTTGGTACACATGTACCTTTTTGGGATGCAGAGTTCAGGAAAAATCCGAATTTGGAGGTACATGCCCTGGGATTACACATTTTGGGGGAAACGTTTTTCTTAAATATATTTTGTGACAGATGAGGAGGGCATTCAGAGAGTCAACTGGATGTGCTGGGTTTGGTGGTGTAGTAGTAGCATCTCTGACTGGCAATCAGAAAGTCCTGGTCCAATTCCCGGCAATTTCTTCGCTTTCTTTTGGGTATTTTTGCCTTCCATGTCCCGTTAATCATTCCCGCACCATAACATAATTTTTTATTGAGTAAAACGGAGAGACATGGAAATATGAAACTTGGCATGGACGAGGGAGACGAGACGATGAGATCAGGAAAAAGGGAAAAATGTTATATCCATGCCCTGGGGGGCATATTTTTGTGAGCTGACGTTTTCAAGTATTATTTTTGTCCTGGCCTATTGAGCTAGTGTGGAAAGATGAAACTTGCTACATAAATAACTATTGCGATGCTGCAGAAAACTTCAGCCTTTAGAAGTAAATGCCCAAGGGGCACAAATTTCAAAGGGATATATTTTCAACTAATTTTTTTGCATCAGTTAAACATGGTAAGCTGAAACCTTGCATGAATATGACTTCTGAGATAAAGAGATGAATAAAAATGTTAAATCTCGATACTTCCCCTGGGGGAATTTTTTTTCGAGGGGGGATGTTTTAAAAAAAAATTGTTGTGGCGAATTGGACAGAAATGGAAAGGTGAAAAAGGTGAAAGGCACACGTATAAGTGACAGGATATTACTGAGCTGAGGCTTTTCCAAGCATGTTTTCTCACCAGCGAAATGGCAAACGGATAATATTGAAACTTTGTGGGCATGTAGTTCACCTGTCAGATATAGAAAAGTCGCCGGTGCACGCATCACTGACGTGATGTTGATTTAAGGAAAAATTAAACTTTTTTCATACGTCTCCTCAGAGCAGAGTTTTTCTATGGGTTGCTTTTCCAAATACAGTGGTACCTCGCATAACGAATGCAATTCGTTCCAGCGGTGCGTTCGTTATGCGAGGTGTTCGTTATGCGAAACACGATTTCCCATAGACGTCTATGGGAAATCATATAATCCGTTCCACGTCGCCGCGAAAAATCAAGGAAATTAGGAAAAAATGTTTCACTTTCACTTGCGAACACCTCGCATAACGAACGCACCGCTAGAACGAATTGCGTTCGTTATGCGAGGTACCACTGTGCATTTTTTGGGCCAGCAAAAAGGGGAAACATGTAAGGTTGAAACTGGATGACATGGAGTTCCCTGAGTCTACATTTCAAAAGAAAAAGGAAATTTCGTTAAAACCTATTAGGGCACTTTTTTCAGTCCCATTTTTCCCTATTTTTTTGATCCAACGAAACAGAGGCAGAAAATGTAAACTTCCCTCAGAAGTACCTGTTTGATGGCTGAGTAGAGGAAAAATCCTAATTTTGAAATGTGTCTCCTTAGCGTAGATTATAGTAGGGAAGTATTTAAAGGTGTCTTCTCCACCCTAACAAAAGGGACATAAGAAAAGATTTCACGTTATGCACACATAATCATTGAGGTAATGATTTTGATCGATAATCGAAGAAACGATTTTGATCGATGAGGTAATGATTTTGATTTACAAAAATTCATGACTTTCGACCCTATGTCACGTATATCAATGGGGACGTACTTTAAATACGTGTTTCCCATTTCGCAAAAAATAATGAATTAATCATTATCCAAGGTAATAGACCGCCGAAGGCGCGACCATAGCGAGTTTGTTTCCCCGAAGGGCAAACAAACTCGCTAGTATCTTAAAAAAAGACGGCAATCCAGGTAATAATTTTGGCATGAACTAACAGAAATCAGATATTCGCCAATGCCCATCTCATCTACTTTCATTCTAAACATAAATATATGCCATTTCAGAGCTCGGATTTTCTATTTATTGTAGTTATTTACAAAGTATAATGGAACAGGGCAAACAATTAGGTGATTGAATAATGATCACTTCTGCACACTTATACATAGATACGAGGGTCACTCAAGAAGTTATCTACCTGAATAATAAAGAAACATCCGAGGGGAAAAATAACACTTTATTTTTCAATGTAGTCACCTTTTACCTCAACACACTATTCCACTTTGATTCCAAGGATTTTATTCCCTCGGAATAGAAGTCAACATCTTGTCCATCAAACCAATCAGAAACGGCAACTTTCAGCTCTTCATTGCATGAAAATCTTTTTCCCCGCAAAAATGTTTTCAAGTGTCTGAACAGAAAATAGTCACTAGGAGCCAGATCCGGGCTGTAGGGAGGATGGTTCAGCTCCTGAAAGCCACACTCCCTCACTGCTGCCTCAACTTTTCATGATTTGTGGACGGGCGCGTTGTCATGGAGAAGAAGGACTCCCCCTTGACAACTTTCCTCTACGTTTTTCCTTGATGGCATCATGTAAATTTTTCATGGTGGTAGCATAGTCGCCAGTGATTGTACACTCGTCTGACATGAACTCGAGCAGCAGTAGTCCTTCGTTGTCCCAAAACACAGTGGCCATAATCTTTCCTGCAGATTTCTGAACACGAAATTTGCGAGGCGTTGGCGATCCCTTGTGCTTCCACTGCATGGACTCCTGCTTGGTTTCGGGATCCCAGATCCCAGACCCAAGTTTCATCACCAGTTACTATTCTGGGAAAATAAGTTTCCCCGATTTGTTTAGAAAACTCCAAGTTTTCCTTGCAGATGTCAGATCTGTTCTTCTGAGCTGGAGTCAGCGTTCTTGGGACTCATCGAGAACTGACTTTGGACATGTGTAATTTTTCATGAATAATGTGAATCACTGTGTCCTCTGAAATCCCCAGTTCATGAGCTAAAACAGAGACTTTGGTGCGACGATCCTCCAGTATCGCACTCTCCAATTTGTCACACGTTTCCTGATCAGAAGCGTCCACAGGGCGCCCCGACCTTGGGTCATCTTCGATTGACTCTCTTCCCCACTTAAACTGCTTGCTCCAAAATTTAACTCGGTAATAAGAAGGCGAAGACACACCATAAACGATCGACATACGTTCATGAATCTCCTTAGGTGTTTTCCCTTCTTTGGTGAGGAATTTGATCACTGAACGATGTTCGACTTTCGTCAAATCCATGACACAGACTCAGGAAAAGAAATCTAATGCACTACCACTTTGAACGGACTTGAGCCACTGAGCTGGTATAGTGGTGGGGCACTCACGAGATCTGTCGAGATATGTCACAGCAGGCACAGGCCTGTTGCTCATCCCTTTCATATTCAGGGAGATAACTTATTGAGTGGCCCTCGTATGCTTACACGTTTCAGGAATTGGTAGTATTGTTCACGTGGGTTTGTGAGTGCGACTGCTCGTGATTCTCATCATTATGAAGGACATTGAATTTTTGCAAGGTTCAGTTTCTATTTGTGATTTTTCTATGGGAACCCAGGACAGATTTCAGTAATACCCTCCAGCCCCTGGAGAACTTTGCCCCGCGTTCAAGCAATTATTTCCACAATTCCGAGTCCTAGTCCTTCACACCTCAGAGAATGTGTAGCCCAACATCGACGGCTGCTAATATTCAAGCCAAACGAAAGGGGAACGACATCTATGATGCGTCGGCAGAATCTCAAGGAGGAGGGAAGACGAGGTTCACCCTTCTTAACTTCAAGTCGACATGCACAGTGTTATTTTGGTAAGGACCCGTGTAATCATGGATGGTGCTTGAGATTTTTTATATCATTATTCATCTCTGTTTCAGAATAACTATATGTTCAGGGGATTGGGTGGATTCTACTTCCATTTCATCTTCTCTATCATTGACCATATGTTGCAAGCATCTCATGTAAACATGCATGTTATTTGTTATTATTCGGTAGGAAGCTTTGATTTAACCAAAAGCAAGAGGGAACAATTATATCCAATGCTGTTACTCAAACAATAAACTTGTCCTTTCTGGCAGTAATGAATTATGATGCCACAAAAATTTGGAATCACAAGAAGCAGGAAGAAAAGTGGAGGGAAGAAGCAACTTTCTGGGTCCATCTCCCAATTTGACTTGTAGCATGGATTTGAATTAGTTTGAGCATTGCAAGTATTCTTATCATGCTTGTCTTTTCTGGCAAAGGTTCGGGTATTCATATGAAGTGGTGGCTGGACAGCATATTGTGATGGCCAAGAAGGAACTTCTTGAAGAGACATCTACGGTGATTGAAACTTGTGCCTGTGTGCGGTTTATATAGGAGTCACCAATGAAGAGAAAAAGGAGCTTGCTTTACACAATGCAACTCGTCAATCCGTTCCTTACGATGTGTTAGATGTGGTGCGGTTCCTTTTGTATCCATTTTTTCAAATTCATGGAATAGTCTGTCAGTAGTTATTGCGAGGTCACTTTTCTCATCTACTTGTGTACACTTGCAAGTCTCTTGTATGAAATTACAGCTGCAGAAATGTCAAGATCTTGGTGATGACGAAAATGGTTCCACAATGATCATAGCTGCCTACAAACACGTCATGAAGGTAAGATGATTGATCCTGAAAATCTTAGCCAGTCTTAGGTCCGAATGCACAGATCTAATTTAAAAGAGAAAGGGGGGCCTTTAATCTTAAGAGATATTTTCCCTTACTCTATGGATGTAGTTCAATTTCAGAATGTGACAAGTTGGGAATTCTAGAATATACCATTTTAAACATTTTAGGAGAGGCAATGAAATGAGGTGGCATTCTCCCGAACATATCACAAGCTCCAAGACTGTATTGCCATTCTTTACTCCCGTCCCAAACATTCCCTGTGGCACTCTCTCACTTCCCTTTTTTGCTGGGCACGAATTCGATCGTAAAAGAAGGTTCATCTTTAGCTCTGCCTTAAATGGGGTCAGGATTTTCTCCTGCAAGACTTTCTCCCTCAGAATCGGATATTCTCCACTGCTTCAATTTTTGTTTTTCAAAGGTACAATTAAAACAATTTTGCGTTACACTACAGGATGTGAAAAAGCATCAAGTGCTGAAGCATCTGCTGCGATTGAGATCGGAGGTTGACCGCGAGATTTTGAGTGTTGCCCAGAAGATGGAGGAGGAACATCAAGGAAGTGTAAAGAAGTATCTACCATCTTCGAGGAATTTTTGGAAATCTTCATCTCACAGCGATGGATTTTCTGGTATGGTACGATTTAAAATCGAACTAGCGGCCTGCGGCAGCTACGGTGGCCACCCGATTGGTGGAAATAGAATCTCCAATCATGAGCATTACGACAAACAACAATGACAATCTTCTGTTCATCGCATTATCCATTCGGAACTGAATCCTTTCATTGCATTTATACAAATATAACTTACCGTACATGAGGACATTCTGTTCCTAAGCATCATCATCATGATATTCCAACTGATTGCCACAATCGCCATTGTGAACGCCTCGGTTTAGCACGTTTTCATGAGACGCAAGACGACTTTACTGATTTCCTCTTCCTAGCCTATTTATTACTCTAGCATCACTGACTAGCTCATGTGCTATTAGCGTTAGCGTATGGTACAGACACCAATAATTTTTAAATAGTATGGACCATTTCCAAGAACTTGTTCGACGGCACAGGGAAGTTAGTGCATGTGCGGCACAATGCTAGCGACTAATTCTTGAAAATGTCTCGCCTCCACATTAGCACCAGTGAACAACACTTTCAGAGCCTCAGGGTAAAGTGGGAGTTGCAGCAGGAGGATGTTTCCGTTGTGCCAGCAATGTGAAACAAATGCCCCTACATCAAAATGTACAGCCTAAGAGTGCTCACTGCAGCAAATTACTTTAGTGATAGAGATGACATGGAGAGGCAAAACATCCCGAGTTCCGTGGTGTATTGCTAGCACACCTGACCGGCAAGAGTGCTGCGTCACTTGCATCAAATTGCTCAGCGGGCTTCCCAGCTCTCCTAATCCGGAACTTAGCATTCGCAGTCTCTTGCTGTCCAGCGGTCTGAGCGGCCCTATGCTCCCTACGTACAGCTACGTGCTGTTCATCAATCATTCTAGCTATTGCGACTGACATCTAAAGCACCAATTTAGTCACTTCTCGACGCAACTGTAGTGGCAAACGTTATTTATGTGTCAACACCAATCGTTTTTTATCTGCAGAGGCTGGTTCATTGCCGTCCTGTGGAACTTCCTTCAGCATTTTTCCTTTGCGTTCAACTTCACCTTGCAAAAAGTGCCACCATTTTGATGGTATGAGCGGTCTGGTTGCGCGACAAACGAAACAAAGAACTTGCGTGATTATTTTGACTTCATCAATCGAGAGAACTCAAATTAATCGGCCATGACATGAAACGCAAACAGGTGACTATTGCATGGAACGTGACACGCATTCAGTTAGTAGCACCCTTTGATTGGCTCAACTTAGTACGAAGAATATGGAAATAAGATGAGTCACAGCCTATGGCTCACGCTGACGTAGCCCAATGGACCCGGCGCTAAGAGTGTTTGATAGCCAAGCCTTATGGATCTGGCGCTTCGAACGGTGGATGACCTAGCTTATGGCCTAAAATGACAGTCTCGTAGGCCTGGCGCGTTGGGGTGACAGCCACCACCACCCCAGAACCTTTGGGCTCTTCGAATTAAAGTATACGATTATATGCATATTTCTAGATTTGGAGGTCGAGACAGTTTTGGACAGGATTTATTTCTAGGATGTCAATTATCAGCATTTTCCTATCTCCTCGCAAGTTCCACCTAAAAAGTAATTAAGATAAAAGGAAAGACTGGCAGCGACATGCAGATATTTTGCTGTTGGAATATTTGAAAATTTTGGTAAAAATTTGAATTTTCTCATTCAAAATTATTCAAATTAAAATGCAATATTAAAAAGCATAAAGTTTTTAGGATGTGCATGTGTTTTCCTAGCCGTGTCAAACTCAACATATCAAGAGTAATATGTTTTCCTGCTGGAACATGATAGGGGTGAAGTGAAGCGCTTGATGGTGATTCTTTCTGGAGATGGTTCGGAAAAAAAATTATTATCGATCATGATTCCATGAAAACAAAATAAAACGTATATTAGCTTAAATAGCTTTGAGAGCTCTATTATTTCGTTATAAGAAAAACAGTAATGAAAAAGTTATTGAATGTGACATTTGAACAAGCATGGCAAAATGTGCAACTTTATGAACACTTATCAACTTTTTGAAGCAATCTAAAAAAAAAACTGCACAAATATTTGGATCAATCTCATACGCCCCAAAGCTGATAGCTATATGAATTTTTGTATGAATTCTTTAGAGTTGAAAATGTTTATTTCATGAATTTCATGATATCCTAACTTATTTCTGATTAAGGCATGGAAAAGCCCGTAGAGAAAGTTGAAGATGCCTGGCTACTCGCTTTCAAAAGAGCTATTATTCATATTTCTAACTGAAGTACTTTGAATGATATTGCATATGTTTGATGGGCTATTTTATCATTTCCCCTCAATCTTTCAAAGAGCAAATAAAGACCGTTTGACATAGACCGCTGAAATTTTGAATTCATCCATCTCTCATAACCCCCCATGGGCATGCGTTTCAGCAGCAAAATCTCAGTCGTAGCAGCGATCAACCTGGCGAAAGTTGGACTACTTAACAGGGAATGACACCCCAGGGTTTCCTTTGGGAAAAAAATGAGATAGTGTGAGGAAAGTACGGGGGGCTCTTTCCGATGGTGTCATACCTGGCAATCGTTAAATTAACGAATTGGCGCCATCTCTGTTCGTTTGGTAGAACCTTCTTACACCTCAGACAACGTGTATTTCTCTTTGTGAAAATGAGATTAAGGCTACAGTGTAGGCAAATTTGAATAGTGAATCTGCACAAAATGGCCTCAAAATTACTTTACAATCCATGCAGATTCTCTATATATTGGAAATATTAGTTACTAATGGTCAGCATTTATTTACGCTAATTCCTCACTGATTTATCTGCGTAAACCATATCTGAACATGTTGTCAATGTTGACAAAGTGTTGCCTTACTCAATAAGTATAGGTTTTGTATGAAGTGGAAGCCTTCAGCGTTTTCTGATGCTGTCAATACCTGTAGAAAGATATACTTTTATTCATAAATAAATCATGAACTCATTCATCAAAGTCATGAACTCGAATTCTGGGAAAGATCGAACTTTGCTTAGTCGGTTAGGTTCATGGAATATTTCCTTGAGAAAATGTCCTTCGTACTATTCGGCAAGAAGCACCTTTCTCCTTTTGAAAATTTCGTAAGATCCACAGCACCCTGATTATTAAATTCAGCTGTGGTATTGTGCAGGTGCATACACAATTTACAACCTAAATTATCTTCAAAATTCACTTTGTAATCAGATTTAAATGTCAAGTACTCCCAATATGCTGTTTCATTTCGGAATAGGTACCTTACGTACTTAGCCAGACTCTGGATTGAAGGGAAGTCCATAACATTGATATACGATTTTGAAGAGGTCAACATGGAATAGTTGGCACCGCCAAGAACGATCAGAATCCAAGGATATTTAAACGCTGAGTAAAACTTCTCCGTCACATAGTCTTGGCAGATAGCGTTCTCAAATGCGAAGTAAAATTTATATCGATACGACAAATATATATATGCGTCAACCCGATTTTTGCCAGAGAAAGTCCCGTTTACTGTTCCTTGACCGCAATTCCCATACACGTCGATAGTGATATTTTCATTTTGCAAATCTCGGATGAGATCCTCCCGTTTGCTGGGCGCATTGCAATTGCTGATGAGTGCGACTCCTAATTTTCTCGTAGGTGACACTTGAATTTCATATGCATATGATGCACTGTTGGTTTTTTCTGGTGTTATATGCCCATATCTCCAACGTATATCCGCATCTGACTCATAAGTTATCAACCAGTCGATGGACATGACCAAGTTAGACCTGAACATCGGGGACTCCTGTGTGAACAAAGCCCAAATTTGGTTCTTTCTCTTGGGCGGCACCCTGGATGACTTGATTCTATCCCACATCGCCCATGAAAATACCACTAAATTGGCTTTGTCCAGGACACACTTGTCTCCAAAATACACATGACAATGGTAGGAAATATTGGAAGTTGACTCAATACAAAATAAATCATTTTTTACATTTTCCCACTGCTCTGAATCCTGTATGCCATGAAAATGATCGTATACGAGGATAGTCTTCACTGTTTCGGCTTCATAGGCTCTCCTGCAAAGATCCTCGATATCCCCATTGCTTATCGTGATTTTAAAAATAATTAGGTGCAAGACCGTCACAGGTAGTAGTTCATGGAGTGATATAACACTGCATGCTTCAAATGATCCCCAGAGATTTCGTCTTTGAGGATACCACATCCTAGCTGGAATGAGGTAACACATCAAGATTGATTCATTAAAAGGAACAGTACAAAATAAAACAGAAATGATGACACAAGCTGCAGTTATCCCTTGAACCTGATGAAAGAGAGGTATGTTCTGTTTTTGCAAGTGGAATTTCAGCATATGCCGATTTATGCTTGGCAGCTGTCATTTCAACTTTTGCAGTGCTTTTTCCTTCTCTCGGTCCGGTGCTGCTTTGGCAAGTTATATGTAGATTACCCTATCCTCTGTTTCAATAACGGCAGCGCAAGGATAATATTTTCACTTAAGACTTTCCCCCTGAGAACAGAACGCAATACCTACAGTACAGATAACACCATCTGATGTTATCCGTATCAATAACCATATCCATATCCTGTACATAATAGGCTTATTTGTCTATCATTCTAGGAAACTCCTCCTTGACAGATGAACATATTTTAATAAGTGTAGTGTCAATCGAAAGCACATGACCGGGAGGCGATACATATTAAGTGAAAGTTCCAAAAAAGGTGCTACGAAAGTGGTTTCTATGGGTTCTTGTCTTTCTGCGCGTCAGAAGCTTGCTGGGGTGGACTTTTCCATGTTGAGACTCGGTCGGCCCGATTTGCATTGTGGCCCGCACTTGACTGGGAACGCGATCGTCGAATGCGGTTTGCTGCTCTGAGCCGCGAATCGTGTTGAACTGACACGGCCGGCTCGGAGTCCTACTAGGGCTCTAAGCTTGAGAACTCCAGGCCTTGGATTACGTATATGCCCCAAGCAGGGACGGGGGCACCCTCGCAGGTCTGCACAGAAACCATGAAAGGGCAAATAGGCGCTTCATCAGCGTGCGCGGGAAAAGAGTTTAGGAAAGCGCATCATTTTGACGTCATAGAGGGGTGTGAGGCTGGGGAATGTCTAGGTTGGTAGCTTTCTTGTCTCCCATGACAGGGGACCCAGGCTCGAAACCAAGCTTTTTTTCCTAGTGCAAGCCCCTTAGTGGGGAATGGGAGACATCTTAGCAATACCTGGTACTTCTGTCTCCAGAAGTGGGAGATTTGAAGAACCCAAGTAGTGAAGGCAGAACTCGAATCATCACTTGCGAAAAATTGGAAGACCAAGGAAAGCGAAGGGACTGCATCATTTTTCCAGGATTTCTATATTATCAGGATATCCTGGATGATACCAATCCTTCAAGAAGTGGCTCGATCGCATGTGTCCTGTCGTTCGTGTTGAGTGGACACCTAAAGCTTTCATCCATTATCCTCTTTTTAAGAGTATTTGGGAAGCATCAAATGCAAACTTCTCTATTTTGCTTTTACGATAGGAACATCGCTTCCACGCAAACAAAAAACTATTGCGTGGAAGCGATGGCGCGAATCGCGACGTCTGACGTGACGGAAAAAAATAAGTACAGAAAAAAACACCTCAGCAAGGAATGTATTCAAATGAAGAACTTCCAGTCGATCAGTGAAAACGTGACACGCATTCAGTTAACTGTGTCAAGCAAAGGGTGTTACTAAGTATGCAGCCTATGGCTCAGACTGATATAGCCCGATGGACCTGGCGCTAAGTGCGTTGAATGGTCAAGCCTTTGGCCTAATATAACATAGCCCCATGGACTTGGCGCTTTGAGCGGTTGATGGTCTAACCCATTGCCAAGGATGGCTTAGCCAAATGGACCAAGCGCTTTGAGGGTTGGATGGCCTAGCCTATGTCATGAAGTGACATAGTCTCGTAGGCCTCACGCGTCGGGGTGACAACCACCACAACTCTCGGGCTCTTCGAATTAAAGTATGTGATAAACATTTGCCTTGCAAACCGGATGGTTCCGTGCATCCCCCTCCCCTCCCCCCACCCCCCCACCCCCTCCCCCCTTGAAGTCAGCTTCAAGATGTCTCTTCCATCGGTGCTCCTTTTTTTCCCGCCTTTTTCTGTCATATTTGTCTTGGGTGTTCCGTGGAATTTTGCATGGATTAGAATTTCTTGCATTGCGCGTAGGACAGAAAGAAATTCATCGCAAATTTATGTGCTCACGGTGTACCAATTTTATCTCCACGAACAATGTCGAGTCAGTCCCATCGCAGTACCCTCGCAGTACCGTCGCAGTACTTTTGATTTTGATTTTGGATTTGAAGGAAACCGACCCGCGAGGATCAGGAGACCTTGCCTTCTTCGCCCGATCCCTTTATTTATTTATTTATTAAAATAAAAAGGCTCTCCCGGATGGGAGGGACCGATCGGGATCTCTTTGGGGAAAATGGTGGCGAGCTTAGTTTTTTTAGTTTTTGGATTTCAAAATGGGCAATGAGGCGTGAGTTCGATTTACTCAAGGGGAGAATAAAATGTTTGGAATCGTTAAATTACTCGAGGAATACGAAGCGGAATAATACAAATTACAAATGTGTTATTAAATTGAACTTCTTTCGCTGCCTGGTGAGGGAGCCCCTCGACATGGAACCGGCGGGAGAAACTTCTTATGCTATGAAATTGTGAAAGACCCGAAAATTAACAAGTGCTGGTGAAATGGTGCGAAAAGAAGGGGAGCGAGCAACCTGTGAGGAAAATCGAAGAAGCCGGGAAGAAAATTTCCGTGGGGAGTGTGCATTGGGCCTTCGAGGTGACCGGGCTTTTCTCGTTTGCCACCCCTGTTTTTTTTTTTGGCTCTTGGGTCCGACTGAACTTCTCTTGGTCACCCTTCTTCGGTCGGCCCCAGCCTATATATTTTATAAGACTCTTGCAGGCACTGGCAACTGGCCTATCATCTCTTCGGCCCGACACCTCTCAATCTTCAGTTTTTTTTTGCTTTTTTGCTTTGCCCTCCCGGGGTAAGGAGCCCAATTGCCTTACCGGCCAGACTTTCCTAATCTTGTTAAGGGTTTGGCAATACCTCCCCTGTGATATTTTACTTTGGGATCTTAAACTTTTACAACCTTTTTAGAGAAAAAATTAATCTTAATATATTTCCAAATAGTCTAATTTTCATACATCTTGCAAGAGTAAATTCAAAATTATTTATTGCCATTTTTATCTCTATTTATTTGAGCTGCTTTTTAAAGGGCCCATGATCCTTGTGTGAAGGGTCCCTAAGGAACCCTAAGCCTTGTACCTTAGACACTCTAACCTGCCGGATACTCCAGGGATCTGACCATTACATCTCAATCAGAAAGACCACGAGGAGTGTTAAGGAGTGCTACACTAGGTCTAACGTTAGTGAGTCACGTAGGGACTAGCATTAAGTTTTCGCTATTTTTATTAATAGTGAGCAAAAATATTTTTTCTTTGAGGAAATAAGAATATATTTTTTAAAATAAATTCTTCAAGTATATTTTAAGCAAAACGTACGTGAAGCGCGCCATGTTCAATTGCGGGAATCGATCGTTACATTTTTCTCCGACCTGTAGACAGTCTGCCCTGATGAAAACGTCCTATAGGAAACCTACGTTTCCTATAACAGTGATGTACAACCCGCGGTCATTTTTTTGAGGCCCCTTGGATGCTTCCGGTCTCTTAAGATCCATAATCATATACAGCCTATTTTGGCACATGTTTGAGGGCCTGTGGCCCTCGAACCCCTCGAACACGAGTCAAAATCTCAATTTGGCCCTCGAGGGCGAAAAGGTTGTGCACCGCTGTCCTATAGAATCCTATGGGGATCCTATTGATCCTTTCGTATTGGGTATTTTATACTGAAGAGACTGTGAATATAATTGTTTATTATTTTGTACAAAATTTTTTCTTAAATAAAACTTTCATAAAGGACCGTGAATCGGCCCGCGGGGAAAACCGCGTCACCGTGAGGATAAACGCCGAGCAGCGCCAAGAAGGAAAAACGAGTTTTATTCTCCAGCTTCACTCAGCGACGAAGGAGCGCGAAGACGGCGACCAGGAGCGCCAGGGAGGGCGAGAGCGGCATCCCGGCGTTGCACAGGTCCGTCTCGCAGTAGCAGGTGATGTCCGACCCGGTCGAGCGGCAGAACGACGGACTCGTCCGAGCGTCGGCGACGTCGCTTCCGTCCAGTGGTTCTCTCGGATCTTTAGATTCTTCGCAATCCTTTTTCCAATGCGTACCTTTGTGTTCAGAGAAAAGAGCAAAAGATCCGCTTAAACCTGCTGAAAACATCACATAGGATCCTATGAAATTTTTTAAAATCTAATAGGATTTTTATAAAAATTCTCGTAGGATTCCTACAGGAATCTCATGGGATCCTGCTGAAAAAACCTCACTACAAACTCATGAGGTCTCATGAGATCTCGCGACTTTCTCATAAGAATTGTGGTTCCTCATGGGGCTTTCAATCCTGTAGGATTTTTCGTCGGGAACCGGGAAAGTACGATACATTCAGATACGCGTGGTGAAAATATGATTGAACGAAGCAATTTCTCGAGGAATCCTGGAACTGAAAATGTACCTGGGTTCATCAGTCCCCGTGGCCAGGCAAAAAGAAAAAAAGAAAACGACCCGGGGAACGAATTCCCACGTAAGACAATATCGAAGCAATCCAGAAAAAGCGGAAATAAGAGGTCAAAATCCAATACCTATGGGATTCCTATTGGTTTTTCTGGTTTCCAGTTCCTACAGGATTCCAAAATATGCTCCTATGCAATCCTATCGGATTTTTTCGTTAGGAATCTGGGAGCGAGGGGCTTCGCTCCACTCTTTCGGCATCGAATTCTTCAGCACTTGGAGCTTCGACTGGGAGAAATTTGCATCTTGGGACTGGTTATTGCAAAACGGATTCGGATTTGCCGCTTCATTTCCCCGAAATTCGCTTGCAAAAAATCTTATCCGCTTTCCCAATCCGAAACGGCGATTTAAGCAAATTTGCACGCAAAAACAATTGCGCACGACAGCAAGCTGCAGTTTAAACGGAACGCCAGAATGTCGCATTTCTCGGCGGCGAGAAATTTATTTTGCAAAAACCTGGAAAAGTTGGTTTTCTCCAAGATTTTTGTATGCTAAACCGTCAATTATCCGTCAATTATCCGTCAATTATCCGTCAATTATCCGTCAATTATCCGTCAATTATCCGTCAATTATCCGTCAATTATCCGTCAATTATCCGTCAATTATCCGTCAATTATCCGTCAATCATCCGTCAATTATCCGTAAATTATCCGTCAATTACCCGTCAATTATCCGTCAATTATCCGTCAATTATCGAGTGTTCCAGTGAAAATGATAATGTGCAATAACGGCCTTAAAAGTAACACTGATGTAAATATAATGTGAAACTTTATCATTCATTGCTTTACGTAAATTACATCCTACGGGCTTTGATTTTTAATTCTAATTCGATAATAATAAAATTTCCTCTCCCTCTTTAGGTGAAAAATATTATAAGTTATATTAATTTATCATCTTGAAACCCCGCGTCACTCATTGCTGGCCGCGCATATCTTTCCCCTTACCTGATACCAAATTTCTATAGACCGACAATGCGAGCTCCATGGGATTTAGATAAGTAAGTGTAAATCCCACGGAACTCTCACCCGTAAAGGGTCCAGGATTAAGGAATTCACGAGTTTATTAGAATGAACTCCATGAGAGAATAATAAGGATCCATGCCCTAACAAAGAGGAAAATAACGCCTGTCCATGCGATGCATATTGCGCATCATGCGTCCATGCGATGCATATTGCGCATCATGCGTCCATGCGATGCATATTGCGCATCATGCGTCCGTGAAAATTTTCTAAAATGGATTCCTCATGGGCTATGGCTCCGTTGCATAACTTGCATTTTTGGGACGACCGCCCCCTCGGATAGGATGCGTACGTCATTGCCATTTTTCATGCCAAATTGCTTTGGTCTTTGGTACTTAACAGAACTGCTTGCTAAATTATCTCGGAGATCACCTTCATATTTCCCGTGTAATTATTTATTTTTTACATGATAAATAAAATGAACTCACCAGTCGCGTTGAAGACGGTTGTGCAGTACCATCTTAAGTCCGATGTCGACGTATCGCTGCACGATCTCTTGGACCAGCTGGCTTTGTCCTGGCATTTGGCCGGGGTGTCGCACTTCCAGCACTCCAGGGCGCTCGCGCATCCTGGGCGAAATTGCGTATTTTTTTTTGCACTGTTTGGCACTTTGGCGTCGCGTGACGTGTGTCGACTCACCCGAGAGAGCCAGAAGACCGAGGAGGGCCAGGAACTTCATCGCTGCGATTGCAAACTTCAATGCAAAAAAAAATTGTTGTTTGAATCCGTCGCCCACGGAGGCTGGAAGAGGAGGCTCTGGTCGGTGAAGCGAAGTCGAGTGGGTGATCTTCCTTACCTTGCAGAAATTGATCGATGGGGATCCCTCGACGCCTGGAAGAGAAGGTCGGTCAGAGGATGTCGTGCTTCTCTTTTTATCCCCCATATCTCCTTATCGCTCCTCGCCGAGAGGGGACTTTCCAGCGACGGTCTGCCTTGGCAACCAAGATCACTAGAGAAGGACTATAGAAGAAAGGGAACGGAGGAGGATTGGGGGAGGAGGCACGGTGGAGCTTTTTCTCCTCGTCGCTTGAGAGGGGAGTTGAACGAGTTCTCAATCTCTTCAGTTGTAAGACAGTTTTTTCCTTTTATGTGCGACGGTAGACATTTTGGATGGCTGGCAACGTTTCGTCACAACTTCGTGGTGGTGACGCGTTCTTCCGGAGTTTCCCATGTCTCTACTGCCAAAAGAACTCATGGAACGACTGAGATTTCCTCTTTTCGGAATTTCTCAGATCTTCGAGGGCGACGGCTGCCCTGATCCATAATTTCGATGCATTAGGCAAAATTTAGATGCCAAATGCATCGAAATTATGGAAGCATCGATGGAATCAGGATCCGGTGCGGAGTAAAGAATCCGCTGAAAATTTCAGCCACCAAGTCGCTATCATATCTGACCAAACTTGGCCGATCAACCTGCCAAAAGTTTGTCGAAGAGGAGGAAATGGGGGAAGGGGGAGGGGGGAAGGGGGGGGGGGGAAGGAGGGGGGGAGGTGGAGCTCATTTCTTTTCAGTCACTTATTGTTTCGCTCCATTCTGCTATGAAAGTCTCCAGTCTTACAGAGCGAACTGACGCTTCTATTAGTTCTCAATTTTTTTTTTTACCAGAAACATTTAGTTATTTTATTGTAAAGGTATGAATTCTCGCCCGTTTTAGGGCTCTGACGTGGAAAAAGCGAAAGACGGCCACAGATACATGTAATATTTTTTTTTAGGATAGACGACGCCATTGTTATCATTATCTCCTGAGCGACGTGGATTAACTGGATTAATGGACTAGATTTATAGGTCATCCGTGTGCTAGAACGCTAGTGTGTGCTTTCAGGCCATGCAGCGGAGCATTCGACCGTGACCTTGGTAGTTCCAGGCAGGTCTGTCCATAGAAGTTGATCATTAGTAAGCACGAAATGAAGTAATGAAGAACCGATCCCTGAGTTCACTTTACCAATTTATTTATATTAATTTCATTTCATTCGTTCTATATCCTGGCCGGCCTGCTGACCACGAAGGCGGAAATTCGTCCAGAAACGAAAACAGCGAAAACGAATTCCTATCGCGAGGATGTCGATGCCTTCGCGATCCGTTCGCGAGAAGGCTCGCGAAGGCGATTGGCAGGAGCGCAGAATTTCCTGCATGCAATCGTAATCCCACCTTCTTTTCCGTGTGAGATATGTAATATCTCACACAGATCCGTGTGAGATATGTTTGAAGGATTTATGAGCCATATATCTGCGAAGAAAGTAAATAAGGAGTGATGAAGTGTTCTGAGCCTGTCTCCGTGACAATCTGCCGTGACAAGTTGGCGTGGAGATAAATTTCGTCAGGACGCAGAGTCTTTCTTTAATTCTTCCCCAGATTAAAAAAAAAATTAAAAAAAAAACACAACACCTGAATGAAGGCCACTATCGGGATAATATCCTCCTTTTTTTGCCATTTTTGAGCTTTTCCGCAGTAGTAATTGAAACTTTCATGCTATATATGAAGTTTTCAGATTTTGTATAAATGTACCTTATCATACCATATGTTATTTATTAAACATTTAATTAAGTAACTGAAGATGACAAAACTAATGGGGGAAAGAAAGCCTCTGATAGAACTGAGTAATTAATAATTGCATAATTGCGCCCATTGTAGCGTAATATGGAGCGCAAAGTCACGGGAATCCTAAGAAATTGCCATAGACAATGCAACAGTCATCAATTGTAAATGCAATGTCCATTGGAGTGGACGCCAGGTCTGAAAGGGTTAAAGACACTCGAGGCGGTGAGAGAGTCCGCGTGAAAGGGTCTGCCTCCTTTTCGTCCCTTTCCCTCGCTTCTTGATGTTGTGAAATGTTCATTATTATTATTATTGTATAAGGGGGCTGTTAGAAACTCAAGACAAGGAGGATCTCCCTGCAATTGGGGGAAATATTAGAAATATTAATTAGTGGAATATGGATCCAGAAGTTCAAAAACGCCCGCAGATGGGGGAAGGATGGGAAAGAGTGGAAAAATGAGCAAGTATACCTATTGTCGGGAAGAGAATTTGAGAATTTACATTTGCCGCAGATATAATTTTATTAGATTTCCATTGTGGCAATTGTGGAAGTCCCACCCAGACCAATCTAGGCGACTGCCCTACCGCTTATCGCTTACTACTAAGCCATCTTTTTTAAATTAAATTAAATTTTCATTACTTAGTCACCTATAGGGTTGCCACATTAACCCTTATCCGGGCAAGGTGAAAGACGTAACCGGGCAAGGGTACTCAAGTGATGGGGGGTAAATTGTTCCCCCAGTTACGTCGTGGGAAAACAGGAGACAAAACGGTTTAACATGAAGATAACGTGTTTTGTTGTTATCGTGAAGATACCTTTATTGATTCCATTGAATTTCAAAAGCAATCCAAAATTATTTTGCACCCCAAATAATTTTCTTTTTACCTCAAGCAAAATTACGATCGTAAGACTAAGGGAAATTTCCCCTAAATTTCCCCTTAAATTTCCCATAAGGAAAAATTTTCCGATTTTTAAAAATCTGCTTAACCGATATTTTACCGCCTTCGTACCTGTAATTAACCTTTATTTCATGGTTCCTTCTTTTTCACCAATTTTTTCGTTTTTTTTTCCCTCTGTGTCTTACCTGCATTTACTCAGAAATAACGTAGTTCCAACACATACCACAATGAAAAAAATAAAGGCAAAATTTTCCTGAGATTACCAGAATTTATACCATTTCTAATCAAATCTAATCTCTATCTAATCTCACAATCCTGGTCACGGAGGAGTCCTCTACCATGAGTATCAGAATTTGAGGGATCTGTCATCTGCTTCGAAAGCGAACGAGAGATCGCAATATGCAGAGCGGGATAGAAAATGGAACAGTCAGGCATCTCACGCGTATTTTCGAAATGCGTAATGGCGATGTCGTTACGTCATAAAGAACGACAGAAATGAAAAAAAAACCTGATTACGTCTGTCCTAGTCAGGAATGTATCGAAGGAAAAACACTCGCGCAGTTATCGGGGAAACTGGACGAGATCCTCCAGAGATGGAGGAAATTCTTGATTTCTCCGGGAGATGGCGCCAGCGACGAGGCCCTCAGTAAGCCATCCCCTCCATAGATGTCACCATCAACAGGGTACGCAGTACTTCATCACCCCAGAGATGGCGCTTGCACTGGTGGCACTAGAGATGTGAAGATATTTCGCGTGGTTCTCGTCGGCACCCGTCGTCCTGGCAACAGTTGGTAATTTAAACGACACACATGCGCCACAATTCCTCACTCCCAGAACATATTACCAATATTTACAATGAACAAGGCCAGGGACTTACCGTTCTGGCGTGCTCACGTCGACCGAAAGTGATGATGGAGACCTGGTGACCACGTCCATACTGCTCAGACTGCCGTGAAGTTCTGTGTGGAACAGCTTTTATACCCTCCCTTTCCTCCCCCGGTCGACCTTGGCACTCCCCCTTCCCATGCTGATATCCATCTCCCCTACTTCCGGCTTCCTTTCCCTCCCCCCGCCCCCGCCCACCCTGGCATTGAGTCCGTTGGCTAACGAATTATTTCCCTCTTGTCTCTGTCTCTTCAAGGCACGCAATGCCCATTTCCTCTGCACAACAGTGAACATTTAGTGAAATGCTTCATAATTAGCTCCTGGTGTTGAATGACTCCCGCCTTTTCGCCGTGGAGCGGTGGTTAGTCAGGTCTGACAAGGAATAATCCACGGAAGTCAGCAATATCATCCAGCATGAACTCTGCTTGGTCCTGTTCGTCACCTCCAATTCGTCTTTCTTTCCTGGAACTCCCATACGTCTTCGCTCTTCGTTTAGTTCCGATACTGGAATTGAGATTCATTCATTAAGAATTGGTTCCTCGTGTGAAGAGAAAATTGCTACTGTTCTCGATGAGAATCTTCTCATCCCGCACCAATTCCATATTCTCTTTCATTATCGGGTTGGAGTCTTCCAAGACTTATGGTGGCTTGTTATGAGCAACACTTCTATGAAGACAAGTATACCTGGACATGAATTAAAAAAAAGGTGCAAATCCTCTCGCATCTTCTTGACTTTTCACCCACATCTTCCAGCTTTTTCCCAAGGTGCTCTGCTCCTCTCAAACCGCGTATGATGAGAGAAAAATGTCCATGTAGCGATCCTTTCCCATTCCTCTAGCATTGTCTCACTTGTCCTTTGCGTCCTCTTAAAATTATCTCAGTAAATTCGTTCCAGTTAACGTGGAACTAGTCCTTGATATTGTTACGGAGGGGAACTTGGGAGACAGACGACGGAAGGCATGAGAGGACGAACGAAGCCAAGGAGCGGCCGGGAGTCGAACCCGGGCCTCCTGATTGCCGGTCAGGTGTGCTACCACTACACCACCGAACCCTGGATTCGGTCGACCCTCTCGATGCCATCCTCATCCGTCACACTACTCCCTCTCGTAACTAACTCTGGTCCTCCAGACTTCACCGTCGCCGGAATTTCCCTCGGCCGGTCAGACCGCCGGTAACTACCTCGGTCGGTCAACGTCACCCAGTCTCTCGGAGGTGTGGGACGATCCCACCGCTGCCACCAGAAAACTGTTACGGTTCCGTGCGTTCTCCTCTACTGGGGGTGGGAATCACAACACGATAGGTCAGGGCTGATACAAAGCAGGGTTTATTGACAAATGACAGTCCTCGGCCAATCAATCAATGGAAGATCCTGGAAGATTACGAAAGGGATAATGAGATCGGGAATGTCTAATCCCGATGGTCAAGAAGGTTCAGGACGGGAGGAATGTCTAATCCCGCAGGATAAAGGGTACAGCTGTTTACCGCCCGTGGACGATAAGCGGAAAGAATACAAGATACAAAAGCTGGAATCAGCTCTCTGCTCTCCTCGTTGATTGAAAAAAAAGGGGGGGAGAACCTCACTCCTCAGGCGCGTGCGATCTTGTGGTACAGGCCATCATTTCTTGGTGCTTGGACGCCGAATTACTGCATTAAAATGTAAGTATAACTCTGTCTCTAGTCTGTGAGTGCCATACGGAAATGAAAAGAGAAGTGGTGAAGAACAAAAGACATATACAGGGTTACTAAGAACAGTCTCTCGGAGGTAAGGGTCAGAGGTCAGGCGTGACACCTAGGGGGTCATGCATACACTGTGGTCTCCCTGGGCGACTCATCGAGAGCTCTTCCCTCGCATACCGGCAGTACTGCCAGGCCACTCACCGGGTGTCGTGCCGGCTGGGCCGTTACAATATAGACATTTGTATTTCACGTTTTACCAAATGGGAGATGCTATAGTCGCCAATTGCGATCTTAGGTTTCATTTTGACACTTGCCATGCCAGATTCATGAGGCTCATATCATTATTTGATATGTGCATCTCATGACCCATCAATTTATTTATTTATACTGGGTGTCCCAGAAGGTTTGGAAACATTTCAAAACTAATTATTTTATTGGGTCGATCGGAAAGTTTTGGCCGCTTCGAGAATTTTCCAGAAAATAAATTTCTGGAACTTTCTCGAACCTTCCATAGTAGCAGTATATAAAAGGTATGTGGGCGTGATTACGCAGCAGTTGCTTAGTCGTTCAAAGCCAATAGCCATGACTTCCAAGATCGACTTTAACAAGACCGCCCAACGTCAGCGCCTTCTTTACGACTTCCTATCTGGCATCACAGCAGCCGAATCGAGTCGCCGCATCTGCGCCGCGTTTGGCCAAGGTGCAGTTTATGACAGGACAGCGCGACGATGGTTCGATCGTTTCCGGTCTGGAAATTACAGTCTCGAGGATGAGCCCCGGTCAGGCCGCCCATCTGAAATCGACGACGAGCAGTTGCAGCACACAATGGAAGCCGATCCGAGGCGAAGTACCCGCGACTTAGCGACGGCACTTGGCTGCGCCCGGTCCACGATCGTGACGCACCTGGCTGAAATCGGCAAGAAGTGCAAGTCGGGTCAGTGGGTATCCGACCGACCGCGACCGCGGACGCCGTGCCGAGGTGTGCACTTCGCTGCTGTCGTACGAGTGCACAAACGACTGGCTGGATTCCGTAGTCACTGGAGACGAAAAGTGGATGTCGTAAGTCAACTACCGACGCAGGCGCCAGTGGGTCGATGCCGATGCCCAGCCAGAGCCGGAACCGAAAGGTGACCTGCACCCCCCGAAAAGTCGTGTCGTGCATTTGGTGGGACGTGCAAGGCGTGATCGACTTCGAGCTGCTCCCACTCGATACCGGCATCACCGCCGCCTGCTACTGCGATCGGCGGCAGAAGCTCGCCGGCAGACTCCGCACGGTGAGGCCAGGGCACCGTCGTGTCTCCGTATAGTCCAGATCTGGCGCCGACCATCATCTCTTCCACGTTCTGGACGACCATCTTCGCCAGAAAAGGTTCAACGATGGCGTCGAGGTCGAAAACCGGCTGACTGATTTTTTCGACTCACGGCCAGCTCAGTTCTACAGGGATGGAATCAGGAGTCGGCCTGATCGTTGGCAGAAGGTGATTCAATGTGATGGCGATTACTTCGTTGAATGAACTTTTTGGCTTAAAAAAAAAACTCGGTGATATGGAATGTTCTCGAAACGGCCAGAATTTTCCGATCGACCCAATACTTAATTAGACCTAAAATAAAATGATGAAAACAGTGAAATGAGGTGAAACTCAAATCTTTTTCAACCGGTTATTTCAATTCCACATGGGCAGTATTTGTGGCTCTGTAGACGTCCAAGTGACTGCTTATAACTGTCTGGAGAGCTGCGACAATCCTGTTCTTCAGTTCAGAAAGGCGATTGCTTTCTCAGGAAAAGTTGACAACGTCCCTGACATGGCTCTAAAAAATATATCCAGGAGGTATGGGTTCAGGCATAATAAGTTACATTTTGAATGATGTTCCAACTCCACGTTTCAGCCAGCAAAGGCATTAAAAAAAATGTGGGAAGGACAAAGCTGGTTCATTCCATGGCCATCAAGATCACCTGAACTAACCCTGGAGGGCTTTTTCTTGTGGGCTGTCAAGGACATCGCTTACCGGAGAAAGGTAGACCATCGATCCATCCAAAGAAGAGAATCGTCCGAGCTATCCTGATAGTTATGCCTAACACACTGCAAAAGTTGTGGTAAGAGATCGAACAGCCAATAGACACCAGCAGAATCACAAATGGCTCTCGTGTGGAATTGCAATGGCAGGTTGGAAAATGTTTGAGTTGCACTTCATTTTATCGTTATTATTTTATTTGAGGCATAATTTAAAGAGATATACATGTTTGACGTGTTTCCATGCCAATTGTGACACCCTGTATTTCAGGTTAGACCGTGTTCCAGGAGCCAGCGTTCGTCATCCTCTCCAAAGATGGCTCCATCAAAAACATCTTCCCCTCGAGAGATGGCGGCAGAGACTGGACCATTATCTTGTTATCCCCTCGAGAGATGGCGCCAGCAACACCAACAGTATCCTCAGTTCTTCATTCCCTCCAGGACTTGCAATGGTGGCGCTAGAGATCCTCTCTGATATTTTGCATTGGTTCTCGTCGTCATTTCAGACGTAGGCGTTTCCAGTGGCATCATGGAATGATTGGATGTGTTATTTTTATTTTTTATTTGATTTTATTATTATTATTTTTTTTTTGGTTTTACTGTGGTTCCAGGTCTCATCCGACAGCCTGCGGTGAAGGAGACGCACGTTCGAGTTGAGGATTTTTAGGTCTCAATATCCCGGGAAAACCTTTCAGCGGGAATTTTATTTTAATTAAGAGTTTCATTTCGCTCTGGCGTGATTCTTTTCCCCTGGGCGAGTGGAGTCTTAGTCTCTTCAAATGTCTCTTCAACCACTCGAGCTTGCACCGCCACGCCTCAGGCAATAACCTCGCCCTTTCCCGTACACCACCTTGGATCTCTAATTAGAATTACTTCCTTCTCTCAGGCGTCGAAACCACACAACTGACATCCATCATCGAAGTGTGATGTCAGCTGGCGTTTCTTGCTTAGTGGTTTATCCTCACCGGACTTATCCAATAAGATGGATATCGAAATGTCAGCAGCTTGCCCCCTTCTGTGCATTGACTCACATGGTTGCTCTTGGAAGTAATCGCAGCAAACTCGTCTCCAAAGTTTGCCTGGAACTAGTCCGTGATATGAACATTTTTTTTATTGCACATTTAACCATATGGAAAATTCTATAGTCGCCAAATGCGATCTTTGCAGATTTCATTTTGATACTTGCCAAATCACCGATACATGAGATTCATATCATTAAAAATTGAAATGATACATCTATCTATCTAGTTATACAGGGTGTCCCAAAAGGTATGGAGACATTTCGAAAATAAATATTTCGCCAAATTAGGCTGAAAGTGAAATGCCGAAAACAGTAAAATGAAGTGCAACTCATTCATTTTTCGACCCGATATTTTAATTGCACTTGGGCAGTATCTGTGGTTCTGTAAACATTCAAACAATGTTCAAGCTCTTACCACAACTTACGCAGAGAGTCGGCTATAACTGTCTGAATTGCTGCAACAATTCTGTTCAGATCAGATTGGAGATTGCCTTCTCAAAGAAAGTTGAGAATGTCCTTGACATAGATACACAATTAAAATGAATCCTAGAAGTACGGGTACAGGTACAATAAAAAAAGATGATATAATATTATAGATAAGATATTGCGTCTTCACCGTCTAGCAAGCATAGAATAAAAATCTGCGGATTGGACAAAGCAGGTTCATTCATCAAGATCACCGGAACCTAGAGGACTTTTTCTTGCGGGCTATGCCAAGTTCATCGCTTACTGGGAAAAAATTAAGGACAGTCGAGCAAGAGGCAAAGAAAAGAATCGTCCGAGCTATCCTGATTAGTTATGCCAAACGCTGCAAAAAAGCTCTAACAACTTTTGACATCTGCAGAATTGCAAATGGAGCCAATGTGGAATTGCAATACCAGGTTGAAAAAAGTTGGAGTTGCACTTTTGACTCGTAGTTACGTAGAGGGAAAGCTGAAAACACGTACGTTGAAAACGGATGGACTTCATATTACCATTTTAATTATTTTATTCGATTCATACTCTAAAGAGATCTTTTTGAAATTTTGAAATGTATCCATACAATTTGGGACAACCTGGATTTCTGTATTGTATGAACCAGCGTTCCAGGTGACAGGTTCCTCAGTTCGTCAATTGGCTCCATGAAAATGATCTTCAGAGATGGCGCCAGAGACAGGATCCCAATTGCATCATCCCCACGAGAGATGGCGCCAGCAACAGGGTAGCTCGAATCTCCATCCTCTCCAAATTCTGTCTGAATTCGCTATTCCCTCTAGAGATGGCGCCAGCAACACCGACAGTGTCCTCAGTTTCTCATCATTTCAGGTATGAGACTTGCAATGGCGTCACAAGAGGTCCTCTCTGATATTTTGCATTGGTTCTCGTCACCTGGTAACCCAATTATTAAAAACATCGGAAACTCGTCACATTTCTTACAATCAAAATACATTATCAACATTCGCTATTAAAAAAAGGTCAAGGACTTACCCTTCAGTCGTGTTCAAGTCGATGGGATCGCTGATGAAGGAGACCTCGTCAGGACTATTCAGAATTTCTGTGTGGAACAGCTTTTATACCCTCCCTTTCCTCCCCCGGTCGACCTTGGCACTCCCCCTTCCCATGCTGATATCCATCTCCCCTACTTCCGGCTTCCTTTCCTCCCACGCCCCCGCCCTCGCCCCCGCCCCCGCCCACCCTGGCACTGATTATGACTCCGTTGGCGAACGAAGTCTTTCCCTTTGATCTGGCAATGTCTCTCCAAAGCACACTGTGCCCATTTCATTTGCACAGGTGAGTTTTCCTCAGGTAAATAATTAATAAGTCGATCCTGGCATCGAATGACTCCTGCTTCTTCGCCATGGAACCAGTTCGGAAATGGAAGAATCCGTTGAACTCGGCCATGTCATCCAGCAGAAAATCTGCATGGTCCTGTTCATCGCCTCCAATTCATCTTTCCTTCCTCGATTGAACTCCTCGTGTTCTTTCTTTCGTCCTGATTTTCCTCGCCTATGCGACAATTGAATCCTTAATTCAGAAGGCCCGAGCGAGATATCCTTTAATTCCTGGAAAATTCCTGGAAAGCCCAGGGTTTTCACATTGGGACTACAGCAGCTGTTAATTGAGGGTTAATTAATTGTTAATTGAGCCAACTTTGAACGTTGGCAGCCCGTGTGTGCCACAATTTCTTGCTATCCGTCTGCCAACATCTGTGGCCAACATCTGTGGCCAACATCTGTGGCCAACATCTGTGGCCAACATCTGTGACGTCTTTGTTGTCCGAACATGCAAGATGCCTGCTGATTCTGCGAGATGTCGCCAACGTAGGCGTTTTCAGTGGTTTCATGGAATTATTCGCAACGTGTTCGTAAAACTCTACTCTCCTCAAGAAGTCGCATGACTGCCATAAAAGCATTTCCACAGTGATTCCTCAGATTAGTGCTCCAGAATTAAGAAAATATGGTGATCTTATTCACAGGAAAATGGAGCATGTCCTAAAATAGGGGACTTTTCTTGACTAAAAACTTTTCGAAGGATCGAATGGGAATTAAAAAATACCTCAAATCCAATGGATTCTCGAATCCATTCGTCTCCGCCAAAGTTCCACATATTTTGCAATATTTCGGAATTTTGGGCTCGGAAGCTGGGCATTGCGGATTAGGAGCTCGCATTTAAATACGGACTTACTCAGCTTGTTTTTTTTGTTTGTTTTGAGGGATTGGATTATAATCTGCGAGAGGGTGGTATCGCGGGTTCGATTCGATGCAGGGTCAACCTCTGTTGACCTCTCAACCTTCAGTTTCTCCGTCTTGTTTGTACAAGATCAGGAAATAAATAACCTCTCTCGGCACGCACACACACACAATGTATATATATATATTTTTAGATACGATATACGATACAGTATATCAATATTTGTAGATACGAGGACACGAGGGAGCATGGAGAAGCCAAGGATATAAGATAACGTTTCGGAGTTTCTCGTCTCGTTTCGGTGAAACACATTTCCAAGGGGAATTGGAGAATAGACCTGCCAACCACTTCATTTTTGGTCATGCTTAGGAAGGGTAATGAGGGTGGAAAAGAAGGGAAAGGAAGATAAAAATCGTAATTTTCGGCCCTCCTGGAGTTCCAGCTGATTAGTCGACAGCCTCTTGGCGATGCGATTCAGTTGCAGTTCGGCTCGAATTTCGATTTCCACTGACTGAAATTCCCCTGGGCTATTTGCATCACGAAGAAATGCATCCCTGCAGCACGCGACGGTGGGCCAACGTTGGCTGGGGAGCTTGGGCCTACATCGCGGTGGGCTGGCCATGTTGGCCAAACTTTGGGGTTAAAACGCTCTCTTTGGTTCCATTCAAGCTAGAATTTGGACTCTAATTAAAGCTGAGACAATGCAGGATCGCATTATGAAATACATTTTCCACTAAATTCATCACCAAGCGAGTTAGTTACACAGATTCAAATATTGAAGAATTTTGCACGCAAATTTTGAGTACTAGGATGAATGGCAACACAACGAGCTTTTGCAACCTTGTAGACTATAGCAATGCCAATTCAGGAACAAAATTTCAACTTCCTACGTTATTTGAAACAACTTAAAATTAATTTTGAAATGTCCAATTTTGCCAATTTTCACCCACTTTGGCTGTTTGTACACCGTGTTTCTAACGCGAAAAAAACTTAAAATTATTTCCCATATTTGAAACTCCGATCGGGCTTCTTCTCCCCTTCCTCGTGATTGCATGAACACCCAAGGAATTTCCTGACATCCTGGAAAAAATTTTTCCCAGTGTTCACTATGCAACCTGGATGTGGAACCCCCCCCCCCCCTCCGTCACCATGAATGGAACGAGCCAATTCACAATCAAGGCATGTGAATGAGCCACTTTTCCTTCAGAAGGACATGCAAGCACGAAATTGAATTAGATTTGCCCTGCTCGGGCAGTTCACATGAAACCTCGTCCACAAATCTTTCGCGGGAGTCTGGTCCTATTTCAATAATTGTTTATAAAGAATGTGCATGTGAAATATAGGTGTGTGAGATTTTTTGTTTGTTATTTTCAGCCAGTTTTAAATACCATCCGCAAATACACGATTGGAAAATGTACATTATTACAATAGGCCAGTCAATTCTTTTATCTACCCATTGGTCTCATGGGAAAACGGGAGATGTTGCGATCGATCTCTCACTCTTCATTATCTTTCTGGCTGTCAGCAGAATCCATTGCTACCGGAGAGCACGACTCGCTGCGCATGCGCGGCTCTCCACCTGGGTCGGGGTCCCCGTCTTCCACTGAAACATCCACTTCCATTCCAGCTCTCGCGGATGACGGACCAAGAGTAGGTTATGGAAGGAAGCGACTGCTCGCGACCGTTTAGACAGGTGTGGTATGCGTTCGCGCGAAATGCCTCATCTGGCATCGAACACTTATTCCTCTCCGACGCGGACGCGCGGACCATCGAGAACATGTCTAATTGTCTGCGAGTTTCTATACTTGATCTTACCGTAATAATGACAGTTATCATTTACTTCCAAGTTCGATGGTCATAATGCCAAGATGATTCCAAAGGTATCGGGGCCATTCGAATGGTCGATCTGAACCTGGGATGGTGCTCCAGTTTTTTCATTCCTTCTATCCGCAGTATCTATAGGATCGGACAACACGATTCATTGCGCATGTGCAGATTTCCGCCTGGGTCGGAGTGTAGTTGGAATTGTTACCGTGTAAGTTTCTTCTAAACTTGAACTTGGGTCTTAGGGGGTAGTTACTGGAACTGTGGAGAGAATTTATTGCAAATTTGTAATAAAAAAATTAAAAAAACTTTTCCCACTCGGAAGGGCCTGAAAAGCATTTCAGAACTGCGGATCTTCTGCTGCTTCATTTTCAATGGTCTTCCAATGGTCTTCAGTTGGCCTCGCCATTGTTCTCGAGATGATCTCGCTTCGCATTCGGCTCATTTCGTTAGACGAGACCGGAAAAGGATGAAACGTCTTCCACACAGACGGAATCAGTTGGATTTCCGAAAGTGGGAAGTATATTAATGATATTTAAAAATACGTTTAATGAAATGAATGACATTGCAGTTTCCAAAAGCATTAATCTGAGAGATGGGACCTGGGCCATTGCAGGAGATCCGGAAGACGGATATATCCCTTTTACTCTCTTCCTCATCTCCATTTCGCTGTGAAATTCCTCGGATTTTCGTGAGGCTCATTCGTCCAAAAAGTAATTCGCTGCCATCGGTGCAGAGGTTCCAAAAAAAAAACCTAAAGAGAGAGAATTCGTTGTCCAGACGGTCATAGTGGCGCATTGCCGATCGTGCCACCGGCAACCACTTGGAGATCGCCTGACCCGCTTGGCGACTGTCGCATTCGAGGATGCGAGCCTCCTGGCATTCCCTTCGATCTTCGATTGAGCGTTAGTTTACCAGTAACGTTGCTGATAGCAATGAACTCAATTCATTTCCATCGATATCAGTAAATATTCATGATTTTATTGTCTTTTAAAATTTTGTAAACATTAACATCTTTCGGAACAAGAAAATTTTCTCGTCAACTTGCAGGGTCGAAAATTTACAGATTCCTGGACCAACGTTCGAACTGGAATTTGAAACAAAAGAAAATGCACAGGATGAGAAATCCTTCTGGAATGAAAGAGTCTCCGGATCGATTAAAATGAAAAATGAAAGGGATACAAATGAAAGGCAATGAACTCAATTCTTATCCATCAATATCAGGCAGTTGACAATAATTATTCATAATTACTAATTATTATTATTAATAAATTATTCATAAATCTTTAGCACCTCTCGGGAAACGAAATTTTTCTCATAAGTTTCCATGGGCGAAAATTGAATTTACCGATCCTTAGATCAACGTTCTGACTAGAGTTCGAATATTAAAAAAAATGCACGGGATGAGAAATCCTTCAGGAATGAAAGGGTCTCCGGATCGATTAAAGTTGATTCATCGCACCGTCAGATTTGAGTCAGCGAGAAGCGAAGTTGAGAAAGGCCGCGAGGAGGAGGACGCGGGAGGGCGAGAGCGGCATCCGCGACCCCTCGGACCTCTTGCCGTTGCAGCCGTGCCCGCGGCAGAAGCACGCTTTGATGGCGATGCCGAAGGGACCCTCAATGTCTAAGCAGAACGTCCATCGCGACCCGGCGGGACGGTAGAACGAAGTCGTGTTCATGAGTTCTGTGCTGTTGAACGCTTCGCAGTCCATTTCCAACTGCACGCCTGTGCGCAAAGAGAGGGAGAGAGATTATCCCGAATCGTGAATTCGCTGCCTGTCGCTCAATGTTTTTATTCACAGCATTCTATAGTTGAGCAAGCACCCGAATGAAAATGTATGCGACTCTATAATGTTTATATAAATATTAAATTCCGAAGGAGTTATGGGGAATAAAAATTAAAACCTTCCCTAGAAATCGTACATCTACAAAGACAAAAGGAAGCTTGCGGAATAATGGAAGAAGCCAGGAACGTCCAACTTCGTTAACATGACCCATTCAGTTCGGGTTGTTCTTGTAAGAGCCAGTTCCAACCCGGGTTAAGCATGCACTCTAATGGCAATTCATCTTTTTTTCGTCTAACATTTGTGTCCGATCATTTCCCTTCTTGTCGAGTGTGGAAACTCCGTAGGAGTTTCAAGGAATTCTTCATTTACTGGGGCGTCATCAAATGCTTAAAGAACTGTAAACCGAATTCATCAAGTCTTCGTATATCTGATGGCGCAATTTTTTTTCCGTGCACCGTACAAACTCCCAAGCCACATGCAGAACTTGCCAGTTCCATTTCTGTCGCGGACTTCCATGCAGAACCACTCCTTCCCTTCGCCGGGGGTCTCCCTCGCACGTTTTGTTCCTCCACGCGTCCCCGTTTTCGCATTCCTCGACGTGCAGGCACTCCCAGCAGTCCAAGGCGCTGCCGCTGCCTGGATCCACGAAACCCAAAAAATATATCCGGTGCATTCTGTCGAGGAGATATCGACGGCTCACCCGAGAGGATCAGAAGACCGAGGAATGGGAGGACCCTCATCGTGGCAAGCTCTCAGCAATGAGGAAGGAGTAGAAGGAAATGCAAGCGCAAAACTTAGTCAGATTTGCCCTGTTTTGGAGAAACAGTTCATGAGAAACGTTATCAGCAACGCTTCCGCGGGAATCTAATCTCATTTCAATCCATCTAAAAATATCCTTTAAAAAAAAATGATTACGGTGATGTGATGTTCCTTTTTGCTGCGATCTGTGAGTTTTCATCTGGCTTCCCATAGATACTTTGGGAAAACGGGAGATATTCCCATTGTTCTATCACATCCTCTCTTTCTTTCATCGCTTCTGTCCCCAGTTGGCATAGCAATGCGACAATTGCGCATGTGCAGCTTTCCGTCTGGGTTGGGGTCCCAGTCTATGAATAAAACATCAATTTCCCTTCCAGCTCTCGCGCGGAGGACGGTTTTGGGTCTGAGAGGCTGCTCTACGGTCTTTCACGTACCAATGACAGCAATGATTTTAAATACGAAGGTGGACGGCTAGGATACGTTGAAGAACATTCCAAAGGTTCAGTGGCCAGTGGAAAGGCAGATTTGTACTTGGGATGTTAATCTTGTCGAAATTATTTCCTTCTGTAAGGGCATACGCAGAGAAATTCACAGGAACGAAATTTGATCAGAGGACAAATATGTTTTACTGCTTTCCTGATTGCGAGAGTCCATAATGCCTTTGAGAAACTCAGATCGGCTGTTGCGCGTTTTAAATAGTTGAATATTCGACTATAGGAATTAAACTGTCTGAATTTTTTGCATGAAATACAGGGTGACTCAAAAGTCCTTGGACAAGATTGACATGATATGTAGCAATTGATTCAAGCCTACAATTTTTTTTCTATTCAAGCATTAGGCTCCACTCTCTTCTCCCTGCAAGTTTGACCTGGATTGCTCTTTCTTATCAGAATGCAGGAGGCCCGAGATGCGATAATTTTTCATTACAAAGAAGGACATTCAGCAAAGCACATTGTGAAGTTGCTGAAATTGCCTCGTTCCACAGTTTACAACACCATCAAGCGCTACAAGGAGCTTGGAACAAGTGCAGATCGCCCTAGAAGTGGCCGCCCATCAGCNCCTATAGCGAACCCTACAGGTCCTATAGGTAACCCTATAGGTTTTATAGGGAAACCTACGGGTCCTATAGAGAACCCTTTGTGTCCTATAGGGAACCTATAGGCCTTATGGGGAACCCTATAGTTTCTATAGGAAACTCTATTGGTTCTATAGGGGGATCAATAGGTTCTTTAGGGAACTCTATAGGTCCCAAACTGAACTCTATGGGGCATATAGGATCCTATAGGATTCCTATAGGATTCCTATATATTCCTTTAGGAATATATAGGAATCCTATAAGACATTTTCGTAAGGGTTACTACCCTGGTCTCAAGAGCACTTCCGTGGCAAAAGCTGGGTCTTCCAGCAAGACTCAGCCCCAGCGCACGAGGCAAAAAGCACAATCGAGTGGTGCCAAAAAAATCTTCCTGGCCTGATTACACCAGAAGAATGGCCTTCCAGTTCACCTGATCTGAATCCAATGGATTACAGCATCTGGTCGTATTTGGAGGCCAAGGTCTGCGCAAAAGCCAACCGAAGTTTGGTGGCTCTCAAACGCGATCTCAGGCGCGCATGGGATGAAATGCCTCTCGAGCAGCTTCGAACCACCGCGGATGACTTCTCAAAACGATTGAGGCAAGTTCTGGCCGCCAAGGGTGGCCATTTTGAAAACTAAATAATGATTTTGTATGGTTTTTAGTTATCCTTCCATTGGTCTACTTGTTTTTGTTCTAGGCCTTCATAACAAAGAAATAAACTTATTCTTCCTTGTCCAAGGACTTTTGAGCCACCCTGTATATGAAGAAAAAATTCTCGACAGAACTGACCTCAAAGGCGGATCCTGGGGGATTGGAGAAGCAAGAGAGAAAAATCTCTATTTTTCATCCTCTTTATATCCTCCCAATCTCCTTTCCCCCCCCCCCCCCCCCCCAAAACCCCCTCTTGTTTGTCGTCGGAGAAGCGGCGGCAATCCCCTCTAATTCCGTGAGGGTGCGAAATTCTCTGAGAGATAAATATAGGAAAGTCAGAGGGCCGTTCAAGGTCTAGCAATCTCCAATACCGCCATCGCGAGATTGGAAGGGCGTCGTATCTCCTATAAAATTCTATTGCGGAATTCTGTTCTATAAAGCTGACGCCGTATTCCAAATGGGATCACACCGGATACGGCTTGCCTCAAGTGGTCATATGCGATTTCATTCTGCAGGCTTTGAATCTGGGTTGGTTTGCAGGCGAAAACGTAGGTTATTTCCGTGGTCCCTCTGCTTGGATTGTCTGCATTATTTTGCGACATCAGATGTCTTCACCTCAACCTTGAGGCAATGAGATGCGCTTGACCCTTGGAAAGGCCTGACACATCTGTTGCATCTACTATATATTCTAGCCACAATAGGGTGATTCCGTGTCTGCAAGCTTTCCCCCCGAATTCTCTAATTCCAACGAAATTCGGCACCCATTGAGAAAACCCACTACAGCAAATTTCAGCTCCATATACTAGTATTATGTATTCTGAGAATGATAAAATAAAATTCGACCATTTTGGGGCACTTCGGGGCCAGGCATCACAAAAATGATCATAACTCAGTAATGAAAATAAAGACGTAAATATAGTATCGCTTGATAGGTATAAAAAAAAAATCGTTATCAGGCGACACATGGTCAACGCAATGACCTTGGCCTACATAACTGGTAATGGCCTTGAAATTTGACCTGACCTCAACCTGAATTCCCACACTCGATTTCGCTAAAATTCTAGGAAATCATCAGTCATGACGTCATTTAAGGACATCGGAAAATTCATGTTGGGATTTTGACTCTCAACAGAAATGAGCATTTTGGTGCTTGACCTTCATGCTAGGGGTCTTGACCTACATGAAGCCACCTTCCGGGGATGGTTAGGACATGTCTTGACGGGTTGAGATATAGTTAGTAGCTACGTAATGGATTTAATTGCTGTGTGCTTGATTTTCTTCGAGTTCGGACTTGTTAATGTGAAGTTTCACATTAACAAGTCCAATTTCAATGGGGAAAATGGTCACGGGTTACAGTTTATGACTGGATTCGCCGCTTCAAGGAAGAAAGAAAGAGCCTTAAAGACGACCCACGCGGTGGTCAGCCAGCGGCCTCAGTCACCGATGAGAAAATCGGTGCAGTTCCACGTCACGGTGGAAGAAGACCGACGAGTCAAGGCGGAGGTGATAGCAGAGACGCTGAGAATATCTGCTGGATCGGTGCATTCCATATCGAAGGAGAAGCTGGGTCTGAGCATGCTTTTGTGGAAATTGGGCACCAAACGCGTTGCGACCGGATCAGAACAGTCGGCGTGTCAGAACCCTGGCGATTGCGGTGAGGAATTTTCTTCTCACGACGCAGATCCTGACGCCTTTATGGCTCGAGTTGTAACAGGGGTTGAGACTATAATCCTGAGACAAACTTACAGCAGAAGCAGGGTGCTTCCAAAAGGCGCAAGAGAACCCATCAAATTCTACGTTGGGAAGTCGGCTACGAAGCTTATGGCTAATGTTTTCTGTGCAGCGACATAGCGTTGGGAAGGGGGGGAGGTTCGGCACTTGCCCTCCTCCAAGTTTCAAGAAAAGAAGCATAAAAAAGGTGCCATTAAATGGTTGATAGTAGTATCCCAGAGTTCCCGTGGTCGGTCTCTTCCCCTTTTTCCATCCACTCTACGCTTATGAGTGAAGAGTTGCAAGCCTTTAATCAGGGATTCTTTCTAGGATGTGAAAGTGGGGGGGGGGGGGGGGGGGGGTGTGTGGGGGGGGGGGTGGGGGGGGGGGGGGGGGGGGGGGGGGGGGGGGGTTGTTTGAGATGGCTTCTCAAACAGCAGCTCTCAAACGCAAACAAGTTTGCAGGCCACCGAGTTAAGCCAAAACTGCCTAGCATGTGAAGATCTAAGTCGCAGCCAGTGCGGGTCTTACGATTGCATCATAACCGGGTCTAGTTTAGGAAATCGGGCTCATAGGATCCTAACTCCCAAGCCATGTTACGCCTATGCAGGCAAAAACACGGGTTTGGCCTTACTAAAGTCATATAAAACAGCAGAACACACATTCGCTTAAAGGCTCCCTCCATTCTCCAATCCTTAGACGGCGGACCCCGCCCCTGCCTCATACCGGCTCCAGGTAAATCAATAAGCGATGGCAGGGCCTATTGCCTTTCTTCAATTCCTTCCGGCGACAAAGGTCAGCCGTTCCTCTTCCCTAAATTAACAGAACATGTTGTATTCCATGCTTCCTAAAGGCTTTTTCTTCTCAGAACTCGTGGAGACGGCTCGAGAAACTCTGGATAGGCCTAACGTTTCTCGTCCGCACTGAATTGGTTCATGAAACTCGAAATTTATCTACAATCGGTGTATAATCGGTATAATGTTACACGTACTCTCTCAAAAGGGTCGTGAGAGAGCAAATAGGTCTGCGATTGGCCTAACGTGACACGTCCTCGACGAGATCTCGAAAACCAGGATTAATCCTTATAGGCCTAATTGGCCCAGTAAGTCGCGGATTGAGTTTAACATGAACGGAAAAAGGTAGGCCTAGCGTAACATTAGCGCACGATGGTCCAGTCTCCATGCATCCCCGCCTGGGATGACGCAGTAGGAGTTGAGGTGCACCTCAGTGTTGCCGTTCTGGTGGCACATATTATCTAGGCCTTCCAATGTGGTTGTATTGGCATTGCATGACTGGATTTCGAGCATCACTGGCATAGAGTCGTTTCGGTGGGAAAGCTGCCTGGTTGGCGCGCAGTTGCTTTCCGCTCTCTCTCAGGTTAACCTCCCTTGTTTTCCTCTGCTGGATTGACCCTTTTCGAAAAACTGCGCCTGTTTCGCATCTTACCCCATCCCTGCATTTGGGATCCGTCCCGAAAAACCCCTCCCATCCCCTCCATCGTGGGATGCGAATCCTGCACAATTCAGTTGGGTTTTGTCTCGATCCATAAATCTGGCATGAGAACCTTTTAACATGATGGGGGTCTGGAGTGAATAGCTGGAAAAAGTGTTTCGGGCCTGGCCATATTTAATAAATATAGGCAATAGAGACCAATTACATAGCATATCACTCATTTCTCTGTGAATGGCCAAGCGTCCCTCCCTTTGAACCCGGTTGAAGTTGAAACTTTAAGTTTCACACATTGTTGTAGCCTAGTAAAACTGTGATGATCGAGGAACCTTATCATCCATCTCTTTGTCCCTCATTTCAAACGAATTTTACGAACAATCCAAAGAGGTCGGCGAGAGTGAGAGTTTTTCCAATGGTTGGATTGTTTTCCCGCATCACAGTCGCATTGGTGAATGGCAAAAAAAAAACAGGTGTACCGTTTGGAAGCTGGGATCTTGCAAAAAAAAAACAACAACAATACGGTGATTTGCATATCGTCCCCGTGCTGTGTTGCATCTTTCTTTTTCTTCGCCTTCTTCGCTCCATTCACTGACCGAGTGCCGAAGATCATCTCGTGTCAAATGAGACCTGCAGGATTTATGCATATGACATTGCCCAAGTAGCACATAAACGTTTTCGAGGACGCTCAGCATTTTTTCAAATGTTTCGGGACATCCAGTGTTCCAGAGTGAGCACCTTTTTGGCGTCTAATTAAGGTGTCTCTCAGTTTCGAGACTTCCTGCATTTGAAGGACATTCATTAAGCTCGATTAATTCGATTAAGCTGTTTTCCTAAGGCATATCAATGTTATCCATCTGACATTGGCTTAAAGGCAAAGATTCGCAAAACCGACGCTAGATGGCGCCAAAGGAGTCGCTATAGCGGGTCAGTCCCTGATACAGCTGGAATTAGTCACCAATACTTTCCACAATGTAGCCGACCTTTCTCCACGTAAACCAGAGCGGGAGGTACTCGAATTCTTGAATAAATCCGTCATTAGAGGTTACCCAGTCCAAGGAGTTTCCAGAGAACTCTGGCTTGAATGTTAGAGCTATTCGATAGTGCGGGTCGCTGTACCCTTCCCGGAAGGGATGTTTCAAAGGTTTCTCCTTAGGTCACGTGACCACAGCTCCGCTCCCACTCTCATCGTCTGCTTTTGTCGTGCTAGTTTGTTCGTCGTGCTCTGCTCAGCCCAGCGCGTTCATGGTACCTGATTTCTCGTAGGCCTGCTTGGCAGGTTCTAGGGCCAAATTTGCTACCGAATGGCAAAGAGTCATTGAGAACAACTACTTGTATTCTTCCTCAGTTAGCCTGAGAACTCAGTTGAAGATAAATGTCATGTTCTTTATTTAACGCTCTGTTAATAAGGCGGGACCTCAGATTGGTTAGTTTCTTGATCCGTAGGACCGAAGCTTAAAGATGGTTTTCATGCAGAAGACAAAAGAAACTTCTTGCTAGCTAGCTTCTTGTTCGACCTTAATATTCGACCGTGTCTTAGATCCTACGGTACGTTGATGCCTGGAGTATTAGAGACGAAGTTGAATGATTATTGTTGCTCTTTCGAATCGCATTAACTTATCATTTGAAGGAATGCAACAAGAGGTATAAACCACGCCCATTAGGCTTGCAAGACAATATACCTTTCTCAGGTGATTCTCGGGCCTTCCTGCAAAGACGCCAACCCGCTCCCCCCACAGGAATCGCTAAGATGATGGAAACGACGACAACGACGATGGACTCCATGATTCTATCTGGAAGATGGGGATGACAAATGAGGAAGTGTCGGAGCTTACTGATTGCTACAATGAGGCAAGGCGAGACATTTCGGAATGTACAAAACTCTCTTGTGAGAGATGATTCCATGGGTAAGGGGAGGGCACTTTTGTGTACTTTGTGAAATGCGACAACACCATACCTCCATCTAGTGGCCAAGAGGAGAACTTCAAACGGAACCTTATAGGCCTATAGGGTTCCGTATAGGCCCTATAGGGAACCCTAAAGATCCTATAGGTTCTATAGGGAACCATATAGGTCCCTAACAGAACCCTATGGGGCCTATAGGGTTCCCTATAGGCCCTATAGGAACCTATAGGATTCCTATATATTATTAAAGGAATATATAGGAATCCTATATGGCATTTTCGTAAGGGGACCCACCCAAAAAACGATGCTAAGTAGCATGTGCCACTCTGTGAAACTAATCCTTTTGGGAGCGCTTCACATACATGAATCCTTCGGTGATAATTTTTCTTCGGGCACGTGATGGGCTCCACGGTCGCTTCAAGTGAAATGAATGAGCAAAAGACTCCGCATTTAAATATCATCAAAGACTCTCAGAAGAACGGCGTTCATTTCTCCGCAGGGGGGAGAGTCGACTCGGGTGTCGACCGTGTCGACCGGGTCGACTCGGGTCGCACTTCGACCCCCCTGCTGATTTCAAAACGAGGCCGAAGCGTGGGCGCCTTGGCAACACAGTCCCAAGCGCTTAATCTCATCTGGAGCGATTTCCTTCTCGCGTTTCTCCGTGATTCCCAGGAAGCGTTCCTCTTACCATCCAATTCTGAATCACTCTAGGAATCCACGACAGAATGAGCCCGGAAACAAAGGTCCCGGGTGTGTCCCGACAAAAAAATCCCCGCGGTGAAACAAAAAAAGACAGCTCAGCAAGAGTTAGCGATAATTGTAATAATTGCGTCATCGACTCATGACTACCTTCTAAAATTAGGTTCATGATAATCTTCAACTCTGCAGGCGTTGGAGGCTCTGATTCAGGATATTTACTTCCACCGCATCCTCATTCGTCAGAGCAGTCCTAAAGGACTAAAGGACTAAAGGACAGTCCTACCTTCTCATTCGCCATCATCTTACCAATACTCCCTATTTCCCAATAAATAAATATACATCCTATTGGTATATCAATCTGCTTACATCATTTATCAATCTGGCTCAGGCAATCTATTTTTCTAAATTTCGATGTCCTCTCTTTGTCGTGAGTCGACATTTGATTTCAGCTTCGCGTCGAGTCGTAATCCAGTTGAGGTCGAATTGTCGTCTTCCATCGTCCCCGTTTCGTTCGAAGCTTCGGCCGAACCGAGACGAGACCGGGATTTCATCTCGAAAGAAGAAGGCATGGAGTTGTGCTTCTCCATTAGAAAATAAGAGCGCAGCTTCTAAGAGTGAGAGCTGAGAAGCAGGTCGACACTCGAAGCTGAGATAACGATGCGATGGAATTTTCCGGAATCTGACGGTGTCGAATCTCGGGAGGAGGGAAGGAACCGTTGCTCCGATAGATGGTCCGAACGGAGGAGCTCTTCGACTGTGTAAGGACTTTCATCGCGCACGTGGTGATGAGAATCCCATATTCCAACAGCCGGGAAGATGGTTCTTCCAACCAGACTAATCGGCTACTTGATGGTCTCTGACCCCTATCCCTATCCGGTGTTATTCGGGGGTTTGGGTCCTTCTGGGCGCTTCGAGCGCAGAGCCGCGCTTTAAGCAATCTATGGAGTTAAGCAATCTCAGATGGAATGCAGTAACTGCGGTCATTGGCACCGGATAGGACCCTCACGTTTCGGAAACGCCCGAAAGAAACTCAGGAATGATCTCGGGTCGACCGAATCCATCGCCTCGCTGGCAAGGGATCCGACGCATGCATTCACTCGTCTCGGTCTACTCGATCGAATGAACCGATCGCCGATGTTCGAATGCGGGACCTCCATCCGAAGAATGGAACGCGTCATGGAACGGAATCGACTCGATTCCCATGGAACGGAATCGACTCGCTTCCCGTGGAACGGAATCGACTCGCTTCCCTGCGATGGACCGCGTCCGGCGTCACCGACGACTCCCGACCGGACTTCAACGACTGACATCGATTTTTCATGGTCGCTATTCCCAGAACGAAGGAGAAGACCCTCGTCCCGGGAACAGGGCTTTCCTTGGACTAAATGCAATTTCAGTGGGTGAGAGATCGTATCCATCACGTTAATTACTTATTTGATTCATCCTTTTTTTACAGGGGGTTCCACGATCGAGATCCTCCAAATCGTTCTCGTTAGACAGTGTTTCCATTGGCGTAGGGGTTCGCCGGCGTAAAAAAAAAAAAAAAAATTTTGTCCATGAGGATATAGAGGTGTGCCAGGGACTACAATTTATTTATTTATTGCCTGACCTGCTTGATGAATGATGGCCCCGATTACCGATTCAGTTTCAAATAACAATAACCTCCCCCCCTACCCCCACCCCCGCCCCGCCCCGCCCCGCCCCCTCCCCTTCTCCCTCGTTAGGCGCCGAGAAGTACTAGGGTTGTTCATGGTCTACGTCAACTTTTGTTTATACAAGGCATAATAATCACTGTAGGCATCGTTTTAGCAAGAATTTGTCATTTGTACTGAAAATCAAGATGGCGGAAGTTATGGTAACAAAGAAGGTGGAACCGCGATTCCCATCAAAATTTCTGGCCAACGAGAACATCGAATCTCTTGAAGTTCTCGGGCAAATAGCCTTGCATAACAAAAAAAAAAAAGTCCTTGGGGGACCCTCGTGGCCTCTCGAGATTTCTGGAGAGAGCCTCAACAAAAAAATCCTCGTTTCTTTTTCGGACTACTTTGAAGTGGCGATAAGGAAGAGGATGAAAAAAAAATTGTATTCCCTGCGTCTCCTCCAATCCCCCAGGATCCATCTTCCAGGTAAGTTCTGTAGCGAACCTCATCTTTATTTCATTTATTTATCATTTCATTTCAAAACTTCAGACTCATAAAAAATCCAATTTCGAAGGAAATTCCACTGTTTAAAGAGCGCACCAGCCGGTCTGAGTTTCTCAAGGGCGTTTTGGACTCTCCCTACCCGGAAAGGTCAAAGGTCATGCGTCCCATAATTAAATTCCGTTCATTTCCGCTGAATTTCCCTCCGCGTTTCCGCGAAATTCCCGCCGGGAAACGATTTCAAATTTAGGAGAAAAAAACAAAACTCATCTGGCAACAATTTCGACTAGATAACCAGCCCAGGTACAGATCTCCCATTCCACTGAATCCATCGAAATGATCTTCGACCTACCCTAACCACAACTTCGAAAAAAATAAATAGCTATCATCGGTACGTGAAAGGTTGTAGAAAAATTCCCACGATACAATTAAATACACGATTCATCCTTCACCCGCAAAAGCCGGAAGGGAAGCAGCCGTCGCGGTCTCGGACCGGCACCCAGGCGGAAGGAGGCACGTGCGCGCCGGGTCGAACTGTCCTGTCGCTATGCGTTCACAGACGGAAGGAAGGAAAGAAAGAATGTGGCAGAACGATGGGAATGTCTCACTTTTTCCGAAAGTACCGATGGAAATGGCAGTTGAAAACTCACGTAGACAGCAACAGACTGAAACATCATATCCCTGTATTAGTTCAATTAAAAACATGAAAATTAATTGAAATGAGGATTGGATCCGGGATAGGCGTTAAGGATGACGTTTCAAAATCAAGTGTTTCTTGTAAACTGTTTTTTTTTTCTTTTTTTTTTTAGGAATTGTTACTAAAGAACTGTTTCCTCCAAGAAGGGAAATACTGACTCAATTTTGGGTTTCCACTTCTATCTATTCCTTCTTCATTGCTGGAGGTTTGTCACGATGAAGTTCCACGTGTTTTTCGGCCTTCTGGTTCTCTTGGGTAAGTCGCCAATATCTCATCGAAGTAATGCACCTATCAGCTTCCTTCAAAAATATTGCTGCCACTTTCTGCACTGGATCCAGGGTCCGGAAGCGCCTTGAAGTGTTGGGAGTGCCAGAGCGTCGACCAATGCGAACGGGGGGGCGCGTGGAGGAACGAAACGTGCGCCGGGGATCCAGGACCAAACGCGAAATGGTACTGCATGACTGTGTTTGACAAAAACGGTGAGTTGGTGAAGGGGGAGCTTATATTAAACTGGTCAGGATTGTGAATTAGTTCGCACCATCGCGTCGATGAGTAAGTTGCGTCATCAGCGATGCATGAAGAAAACTCGATAGAAACGTGTTCCCCGTCCTTGACGCAACGGAGGGAATCCCAAAAAAAAGTAGATTCGACAAAACACGATAGACGTTCCCGCATTCCCCAGGAAAGGTCATTTTTGTCTCTCCGTGTGCAGGCGTGCAGTTGGAGCTGGACTGCGAGGCGAGGAATCCAGAGGAACTCCAGAACCTCACATCCTTCTACGGCGTTCCTCCTCCGCGCGGTTCCGGATCTCGGTTTGATTTCTGCTTCGATTTGAACGATGTCTTCGGGCTGAACTTCCACTCGTGCATGTGCGACGTCGATAACTGCAACGCCGACCGTTTCCTCGGGGGATCCGGGACGACGTTCTCGCCCTCGCTCTTCCTCGTCCTCTTGCCCCTTCTTAAGATTCTTCACGGATGAATTCAATTTGCTCACTTGTTACTTCTCGATAAACTTTTCTCATCCGTGGCCCATTTCCCAGTGCATTTCGAATCCTCTTCGGTGCTAAATAAGGGAATAAAATGCATTTCCGACGAGCAGGAATAACAGCATTTAAAACCAATGTCCGTGAAACGGGAAAACCCCGCGATTGGTTGATTCGATTGAGCAAACCTTGTTTTTTCGCTTTCCCTTGGTGAAGTAGCAGGATATTCATGGTTAGGAAAAAGTTACCATCACCGATGTAAGATTTCACCCCAGTCGCCAACCCAGTGGGTCGACGGTAAACCAACTAAGCCACGCCTCTGGGAGTTCTCACGTATAGTATTAGACTATTTTTTCCTTCTCGTTGCAAAAACGATGTACATTGGAGTCCTATGACATTATTATACCCAGGATGAAAACGAGCCAGGGTGACATCCGTTAATACAGGCCCTAAAGAAGGAAGAAGTTGGATTCTCGTTTAAGAATAGCCTACTTCAGAAAAAATAAATATCATGGGAAATGGGAACCCATTCTACAGTTCGTCTCGATACCTTTCCGCGAAGCACTTTCCTTCTCGCGGGGAGCTTTTTCATTTTCCTGATGAGGGCGCATATGGGTGACACAAGGTAGCACTAGGCGATAAGATGTTCACGGCATGGTCTCAAAGTGCAAACGGAGAGGCCCGTGGAAACGCCACAGATTAATGAATCGGTCTTTGTAGAAATCTCATCTGCTACGATTCACGGTTATCCCATTCCATCCCGACCTTGGACGAGTTAGGAGCAAAGAAATTGTTCACCACAATGCTATCGTAGTGGAGTCACGCACGGGCCGATTTCCTGGTACCCGACTCGATAGGCAACCGATTCAAGTCATGGCACGCACCGACCCGAAACTCGAGAAAGGAAGAGAATACGGAAAAAAAAAGAAAGTCAGAGACTGGGCCTGAGGGTCGAGCTCAGGTATAACCCATGTACGTCTCCAAAACAATTTTCGTCTTGAATCGAATCAGATCTGGTGCCATTTCTCTTCCTTTAACAGAACCGATGCTCATTTTCATCGTCATCGCGAAGCAAATCACGATGGAGCAGCAACGCTGCAGCAAGTAGCACAGCGTCATGGCCCGCACTCGACCCGAAACTCAAATTCCTACCCAACTTCATGGTCATACCCGATCTGACCGGTTGTGAAATTAAACCCTTTAAACTTTGCTTTCCTGCGCATTTTTCATTATTCCAAGTGGCTATGCGAGAACATGAGGTTATCGAATGTCGACTGACAGGAGAACTATTCCTGGAAGGGAAAGAGTCTTAAAGATTCCTGTCTCGAGTGCATTTGTGAAAAGTCATAA
>CAJPEV010001764.1:35698-58043 GCA_905338385.1 Darwinula stevensoni | reverse complement strand
GGGTGGCGAGTGTCTCTTTGCATCGACTGTGACGTCTGGACTCTTTGGTCGGACTGGGAAAAAAAGTAATTATAAAAAAGGAAGTTAAAAAAATGTAAGTAGCCATATGTGTATATATGGCTACTTACATTTAGCTGGAGAGAGCTCGCGCTCGTGTTACTGGAAGGCAACCAGTGCAACGTGTACTGTGGAGGTGGATGCGACGATGCTCGGGGGAAACAGCCAGCCTCCAACCGACGGCCAGGAAGAAGTAAAGATGAAATGGGGACCGCGTCCGAAAGATCCCTCTTTGTACGAGGCTCTTGAGACAGGGGAGCAGAAGAAAGGGAGAAGACTGCTGCACGGCTGGGCGTGGCAGTCTTCTCCCTTCGCCGTTTCCGCATACTTATCCTTTCTTCTCTCATCGATTGGAATGAAGTTTCAGCCTAACTGCAAAAAAAGGCCATCGTGAAAAATGAATTCTAACGCAAGGGAAGGCTGGGATACCAGCAAGAGCTCTCGTCGATTTTCATCATCCAACATATTCTTAATCCTTGCTCATAGGCTCGCCATCAGGACAGGGCAGAGGTTCGTCGGTCATGAGTCGTCGTTTTATTTGTTTATTGATTTTTACCATATCCTGAGTTAAGCTTTGGTTTTTGGTGTACCCCACGGGAAGTCTCGCTTCGATCAGTGCCGTTCAATGCGAATCTCCCTCCTCCCGCAGTTGGCCCATTACGTGGAGGAGGAGCTGCTGGGGAAGCAGGTGAGGCAGATCCGTGGCCTGAGCGGGCACGTGAGGGCCTTCGGCGACCTGTTGGCCAGCCCCTCGCAGATCGACGGAGTCGCCACCTTCCACTACGACCGGGTCCTCGCCGGATCTCGCTCCTGATCCTTCCGGATTCTTTCGTGTTTGTGTGTGTGTGTCGGTTCCGATGGAAATAAGAAGGCGTTTCGACTGGAGTAGCCAAAATAGGCTCATCTTGGTTTATTATGAATATTGAGCAAAAACACTTATAAATTCTTCCGGTGCAACGATGGAATTACGCGTCGGAACCAGGGCCTTGAACCGACTCGAGCCTAAAACCGTATGAAAACGGGAAGGGGCGGAGGGAATCCGAATCGGAATCGGGGCCCCGACCCTAGCGAGATTTTTTCCTACCAAAAATACTTTCTTTCTCTGCACGAAAAGTCAAACGATATGCAGATTTCATGTTTGGCACTGCAAATAAATGTCAGATGCTTAAAAAAAAATTACTTTAGCTTAATCTGGAACATGGCATGGTCGACGTTGCGGGAAGAATATGCTTTCATCTACATTTTCCAACAGATAAATGAGAAACGGTTTTACAGGAACTGCACCAAAATTTGGAGTAAAGTGAGAGGAAAGGATATCAGCTGAAGCCGGTCCATCGTTTTATCTGCTCCAAAGCCCTGGTTGGAACTATTCCATAGAGAGAGAAAAAAAAATCAAATAGCGTACTCCTGTTTTAGCACAACAAAACGAGGCACAGTTTCTACTTCTCTGTCGACTGAGTTCGATATTCACAGTTAGACGATCCCAATTGAGATGAGCTCCATTCATAACCCCATCTGGAATGGGGAAAACACAGACAAATGGCAAATGCCGAATTCCCAACGATCCCAACCGACAACATATTTCACACCCAAAGAAGCATTTCGGCACAAAGGATTCATCGACGAGAAGATCCCGGCCGTGAGAAAAGAGGGAATGGTTCGACTCGAAGACGGAGCAAGAGCGCAGGAGTCTTCGAGACATTCAGAACATCGCAGCGATGAAAATTTAGAATACATGCTTTCACATTCAACAAATGGGGGGGAATGGGCAGAAGTATCTATGTACAGAGTATGGCAAAGGCTGCAGCATTGCGATGCGGCACAGTGCACCCATGAGGGTTCCGCTGGGGAAGAAAACGCCGAAACGAGAGAGGCACTTGAATCAACTCGAGACATGCACTCGGCACGCAACACTTCGACCTAGCTTAAAACGCGAACATTCGGGGGGGGTCAACGAGGGGTAAAAAGCAACTTTGGCAGTCTTTCCTGAACTGGAAAGTACATGCTTCCCAGCGAGTTTCGTGCCTAGATGCTTCACACTGAGGAGTGAAAACTGTAATGCACTAGTCAAATCAACTACCCATGTCAAAGTACTACAGAAACCTAGCTTACCTTATGTGAAACCATTGAGCAAATCTCCGGCCAGACAACAATAATACAGCTAACAGTGAATAGGTTTCTACTTTTGGTACATATAAACAACATGTTCAATTGTATGAAACATCCATGGAACAAAAATGCGACATTTTATGCATTATGACCCTTTGGTGAAACTGTAATCTAGCACATGGAGCTTCTGAAATAAAGGAACTGTATGTAATTTTGCCTATCAACTTTAAACACGGGTCAAGGGGTGATGGCACTCACAAACTGCAGATAAACCTGTTGAGAAGCTCATCTCTATGGGAACAATGGGCACATGTGGTTCAGGAAAATTATTCAACAAAAGGCTATTTCTGATAAGCTCGATACAAAGTTTGCTTTGAATTCGTTAGACTCTGAATTACAAATGTCAGGCATTGGATATTGGGAAAATTTCCCATTGGATCTGCAGGTACAGGTCAAGGCACAGACAGACAAACAAGAAAAAAAAGCATCAAAATTATTTTCCGCTTAATATGACAACTTCAATGCAAACTTGGTAACTGCAACAAATGCACAAAATATATTAGATACATTAGAAGCAGAAAATGAGATCAGAAATATGTGGCTGGAGGTCCTCTCAGAGGTAGCTTACATGCTGATTTGCTGTGGAATTGCTATGAGAGATCACCCCCAAAAAAAAAAAAGGATTGCCACAAACTACAGGAACTAACTATCTGGGTGATGGCTGCAGAGGATTTGGACAAGGACAAAGTGTGGAAGATAATGTAATAATGTGAAATGCTTGGGTTTCTTTGGATCAAGCCTGGATGAACCAGGGCAATTCATGCAGGGACTGACATTTCTTTGACACTAACTTCTTGTATTCCAGTGTAAGGATTAACTCCTCTGTATCACTATTCCTAGCATTTCTATCAACTCGGACGGGGTAACCCACACAACCATCTCCCATGTTCTGAAAAGCAAGACCATGTTCCTCGAAGATAACAAATATAAAACCAATGTTTAAGAGTAAAACATTACAAGAACAACTCTGAAGGAGGGAACCACAGGTAGACCAAGTGATCAGTACAAAAATTACAGCTAAGTCCAAAAAGCATGGACATGATGCTGAATTTGAAACCTAGATTTCTCTGGCATCAAGGACCCTTCAAACGTCTGAAAGTGAACAGAAGTGTGTCAAAATCCATCTTAGCTGGTGGGTAATAGCCACATGAAGAATGCTGTAGTGGAAGTGCACTTGCTGGCATGTTCATAGGATCATATTCTTCCATAGCATCTGTTTTTGAAAGACAATGATAATTTAATGTCACCTTTATAGTAATGTGATACAAGTTACACAAGATATGGAGAGGTGAGCATGACCAGCAAGCTCAGAGGTCTTACCTAGATCTGCATAGGATTTTCCACAGAATTCTCTCCTTCCCCCAAAAGTGATGTCATATCTTGGTAATGTTGGATCATCATTGCCATGTTCGATGGCAGCAACGGCATCACGGCAATGACAGAAAGTCACAAAGCCATAATTATCCCTGGGAAGACCAGAAGAACACAGTTGGTATCTCATTATGACTCAGCAAAGGGAGAAACCTGTTATATAGCTGACTAGAGGTCTGAAGTTTAAAAGTAGATTTGGGCTTCAATAACTCTAATTACACTATTTTCCATTTTCACCTTTCTCTTGTATCAATCAGCATTGTCAGTCTAAACAGTTTTGCTCTAGAGAAACAGCCACTCTTCTTTCAAATACCAAAAAAAAACAGCAACCATCAGCAAAAGAAAAAAACTAGTCATTTGACTAGTTCTCAAAACCAAGACTGAAGAGGCTCACCCATAATCTCGGAAGTGAATGCTGACATCCTCAATGGGACCGAAGACAGCAAATCGCTCTCTCAGTTCAGAGCGTGTTAAGCCATCTCTAACTCCACCCACGTAGATGACCCTTCGCTCCTCAACCCTTCCATATGTTTTCCTGTCAATGTTTCCATGGCCCCAAAGGGATAAGTTTTCTGATTGCTTGATAAGAAGAGTAGTGCATGAACTTTGTTTTAAGAGAATGCTCAGGAAATTCATGGTTAGCAGGAAAATGCCTTATATTGAAGATGAAAGGAACAAGAAGACATAACCAAGAGAGAATGTCTTTCACTTCTAGGTGTAGTTGTCACAAAAACCAGCAAGCACATCATCAACCATGCACATGAAGCAACAGGAACCCATGCACCACATACATGCAGCAACATTGCCATTGAGTCTGCTATATTATGGTTTTACCCTCCCAAAAAAAGAGCCAAACACAAATTTAGGTACCAGAAACACCAGGAGAGGATTCACTAGATGATTCCCACCAACCAAGGATAAAAAGGATAATAAAAAGCATTCGTTTGGGAGCTGTTAAACAAAAGACATGTTTAATTGTGGAGTTTTCTGGTTGTCACAGCTAGCAAACAATTCAAACAGTTCAGCAAATGCTTCACCACTGGTAGATGATAAAGCAATGCTGATTGAAAGGTCATGCCTTCCTTGGCAAGAAATGTGAATAGTTTTTGATTTTGACCAATGGCATTTCAGGGTGAAAGGCCTCAAATTTGAATTGTGGATCCCCATAAAAAGAATCAAACAGGTCTTCATTTCAGTAGCCATAGCTCTGATACTACTGTTCAGTCTCTCTTAAAGTTCATTTGAAAAGACAACCAGATAATTGCAGGTTCCCAAACGAACTCACATAGGTGTGAACAAAACAGTGCAATGACATCAAGCTTGCATATCCACCATGGTAAGTACTAAAGCCTCTCAGGGCTTTGCATATGCAAACAGCCAGTGACCAAAAGAACATGGATGACTGAAAAGAAACATGAAGTCGTCTGGAAATTGACCGCATTCTTGTGGGAAGGATGAGCAACAGCATTAGAAACAATGCAAGTCCACCAGGCTCAGCAATGCACCAAGCCCATACAATTGCTTAGCAAGTCAGTGAGGGGTCATGTGGAATGTTCACCTTCGGTGACCTTTGTAAGGAGACCGAGATCTAGAAATTGATCTTCTCGGGGACTTTGATCCATATCGAGAACTGCATCTTGAACTATCTGGAGACAGAGATATAGATCTTGACCTTGTTCCATATACAGAATTTGACCTTGAGGAACAACCAGAGTTGGTTCGACTCCTGCAAAGAAATCATGCATCAGGCTTCACCAGACTGAAAAACTTCACAAACACTAACACGAAGAAACACCAGTCCACCCATTGTAAAGAGCACAAGTCTCATCAATACTCACCTTGACCGGGACAAAGAGCGAGAAGATGCTCGCCTGGAATACCTTTTCCTTGCATATCTGGTGATTACAAGAAAAAAATTACAAATTTGACTTGAATTCTTAAAATAGCAGCATACCTAAGTTGAAAAGGTAACCAAATGAAGTTCATGCAAGCAGGTATAATCATAAAAGTATAGCATTTCCAGTCAAATATAAATCCTCCCTCAATCATTGATCTGTTCCAAGGGAGGCATTCATATTTGGATAAATATACTATACAAAATATTATAAGAGATGTGCAAAAAAAATTCCATTAATCCCTTTCAACAGTGCTTCTTAAGAAATGTATACCAAAGTAAAGACAGTAACCCTGATATTGTAAAGAAAATAAAGCTAATTCTTTTTCAGAAGCATCAGTACAACTGCTGCCTCGTGTGAATGTGGCTTGAAGAGGACCTTTCTGGCACATGGCAATAGACATTGTCATGAAAAAATATCACCCATAAGGCATGACCTTGGGGTTCATTTACACACCTGTCACTGGAACGATTGCGAGACCTCGAGCGTGACGGATATGAGCTGCACTCTCTCCTCCTCTTGCAAGGTGATCGAGATCGTGAACGAGAACGAGAGTAAGAACGACGATTATGTCTCCGATGGTGTAACCTGGAGTGGTGTCTCTTTGGACTCCCTGAGTCATTCCTAAGGAGAGGATTTGAAAAGCTTAGTATAACTTGTTGGGAATACTTCATTGTCCTGCACATCTGATTAAATTTGTCAAAACTGGCCTCTGGTAAGATCGAGGTAGGGAGCGCTGACGTGGCAGTTCTCTCTTCACTGCTAAACAATCAGCATTTCTGGCATTTTCATGTTCAGGTGTAATGGACTGGGTTTCCTGCTTCCTGCAGTTGAATGGACAATATTTTCATGATAAATGCATAAGTACACAAAAAAAAAAAACAGATCTTGATCAGCCAACTCACAATTGCAGGGGCTCAGGCTTTGGAGCAACAACTTCCACATTCGATTCATTCTGTGCTGTTGCCCTATTCTTGGCTGGACTAGAATTGTGATCACTCTTAGCACCTGAAGCCTTAATTCCTTTCTGCTTTCTTTCCCTGTACTGCTGCAAATTCAACTTCTTTTTCCCAGATGTGGAGGAACCAGCTGGAAGATTTTCCTTTCCATTTTCCATAAATGAAGAGGAATTTCCAAGCTCTTCCAGTGGGCTTCTAGAGACTTCATTGGAGGCTGGTGGAGTAAGGACAGTATGTATTGGAAAATCTTTCAGGTCATGATCATCTATAAATCCATTTCCCAATTCTTTGGCTTCACATGGGATAGCAGCCACAACTTCCTTCACCAGATCATCTTTGTCAATAGAATCACACAGTGCTTCCATTTCCTTACAGTTGAACACAATGCTGGAGACTGGTACATTCTCCTCTAGTGGCAGATTCTCTTCCTTGACTTCCACTTCAGGGACTTCATTTGCTTGTGAAGTTCTACTACAATCACTCTCACAGGATTCTTTCACTGAAAGAGTACTGTTGATCACTGCAATGGAACTGTTCCCAATAGTGGATATAGGCACCAGCTCAGAAGGTAAATCTTCCACCTCAACTTCAGCCTCTACCATGAGAAAAAAGTCTTCAGCATTATTCACTGTGTTCACTTGAGAACGGGAAGCACTTCCTTCCATGTTCTTCCCAGAGAAAACAAGAGTTTCAGTTCCTATTTCTTGATCAATCACTGATACAACCCCTTGAGACTGTGAAACACTGCCTTCTATGTTCTTGCTAGAAGAAACACAAGCTACAGTTCCCTCCAAAACTTTTCCCATATCATACTGTCCTCCTTCACCAGCATCCAGGATAGCAGTAGATTGATGCAATGAAAGGAATCCATCTGGCACTTGCAAAGTAAGGATATCATTAGCAATAACATGTGGTTCAATTGCTTGTATCCTTTTCTCAAAGGGAGTGAGACTGAAAATAGAAGTTCCATCAAGCTCAGGGAAGTCAGAATATCCAGTAAGCTCCTGCAGTGCTCTAGTGACCTCCACAGTTGCTCGATCTGCGAACTCTCCAGGTGCATGCTGACTGTCATTCATGGCACACATATTCAATTCATTCTCCTCTGGTGGTGTAGGAGGATTCAAGGGCAAATCCAGGTTTTGAATTGCATCCTTGAACATGTCTTCAGAAGAATCCCCCTCTGTAATCAGCTCAACATCAGGAAACACATCTGCCAGTCCCAAAGTAGATTCGATTCCATTCATCACAAATGAGTCATATCCATTCCCCATAAAATCCAGATCACAGGTTAATTTGTCGTCGCCAGGAAAATCAGGCCACGATGGATTTTCACATTGAAGAAGAGCAGACACAAAATCTTCCTCATCGTTTTTCCCCAAAGCACAAAACTGCAATGAAATGGGAATTTGAGGTGAAAAGCTGATATTGACCACATGAATTTCTGCATACTACACTCTGATTCGGCAGTTTCATCTCCAAGCAAAAATGGGACTTAACAATTTTCATTTTCCTCATAATTGACACATGCTATCGACAGAAAAAGATATCTGTACATTTGTATCAAGAGACCACAAGGTGTATTGATGACCTTTAGCTTTGATTTTTTTTCCTGAATATGATCAAAAGTATTTGGATATTGATGCCCATTTGTTCATCTACTATTCATTTGGAATGAAAACCATCTGCAAGAGATGACCAGTATGAAAAATGAATTTAAATGGAAGAGGAGTTTGACATGGTCTTGATGACATGGAGGGACAGTGCTCTACTCCACTACTAACATGAATTCTATTTGTCCATTCTCAATGTCTAACTTCTTTTAAATATATGCTGATAGAATTTCTTCACCTCAACAAACTTGGATGGAATTTTGAGAAACACTTGGAAAAATACTCATGGATGCAAAGTGAAAGTTTCACAGAAATGGCTCCATTGTGAGCAGAGACATTATGCTTAAAAAGTAACGTGTTTCTCTATGAAGCCCAGATTTGCTTTTCTAATAACTTTTTCATATGGCACAGTTTCAACTTGTTGAGGTCTCATTCAAAGGAACAGAGTTTCCCATTTTATCTACACTTTGAATTCTATCATTTGATGCAGTGAGCATTGAAAAAGCTCTGTTGATGTACATGCTACTCATTTCATTATTCACCTTTGTGACACAGCACAACTGACCAGCTGTTTGTCTTGTTTTGTTGCTTATTTGTGGCTAAATTCATTGTGTTTTTTCAGCATTGATTTGAAACTGCCTCAACTCTCAATCCAAGAATGTAGCTATTCCCAAACAGAGAGCAATCAAAGAATGGTACAAGAAGTTCTCTATGACAGGTACAATCTTGTGCAACAAGAGCATTGGTCACTGAATGGTACATGAAGAAGAAGTTGCTGCTACACTGCCACCATCAGCAATCTAGACAAACTCATAAGATGAATAGTTAACACCTTCAGAGAGTTCAAGCCAGATATGCACAAGAACACCATTGCTTCCTACTGCCAAAGGCTGCAAAAGTCCATAAAAATAACAGAGGGAGTGCACTCATTGCACTCAGACAACTTAAAGCCTACATAAAAAAATTATATCTCTCAAAAAAGGGGATGCCTCTCATTTTTATCATGGACTAAAACTTCTGTGCCAATGAAAGAAGTTGGTAGAGGTTCAAGTTTACACCTGCATGTTATGCTGTCAGCCTATCCATGAGCAAAAGTCAGCTAGATCAAGACATGGAGCAAATGGGAAAAGAAAACAGATGCAACCAGAGATCCCTCAATGAAATCAAATCCAGGTGTTACACTTGACTGAATTGAATTTTTCCCCCCCCCAATAATTGTGGTTAACTACATGTGAAATCTGCCTAGTTTAGATACCACTAATATATGTGAAGCTCATGACAAGAGAGACAAGTTAAGTGAGGAAATTTCTCAAAAGATCTGTTGTACAGGCAAATGTGAAATGGCTTTACCATAGAGTTTTGTGACAGGCAAGTAAGGAGAGTTTTTAGTTCTTATAATGCATACAGGATAGCACTAAAAACTTAAAAATCAAGCAAACAGACCTCAGGGTTGGGTTTTTGGTAGGCCTGAGCAGACCCCAGGGATTTCATATGGAGGGGTCTTTCCTTTCTATGCCGTATGACCCTTGTCTTCCCAGCTGTGTCAACTTGAGAACGAAACAGACACACAAATGCATTTCACAGGACTGAAGATAATATGCTAGGTGCAAAAGAAAAGCATCCTGTAATAAGCTTTATACGATCTACTATACGACTTTCCCCTTTTTTTCAAACAGAAAAACATAATAAAATTTGTTTTATGAAAGTTTTGAAGTCTCCAGGTTGCTTTAGTGAAGAGCAATAATAGATTAAACTTTGATAAATTGATAAGTGTCATCATGTCATACCTTTCAAAGGGAAGGTCAATGTATAAAGGGGTCTTTTAAAAGAACAATTGGAGAGGGAAGATTCCACAGACCAGAGTACACAAATTAACAGGAAACTCTCACATTATCTTCCCTCTCCAGTCCTCATTCTCTAAACACACCATCAAAATCAAACCTAACCATGTCAGCTACAGCCTAAAGACACTACACAAACAAGATTATGACAAGGCCACACCATAAAAACAGGCTGCATGGTGTTAAAGGAGAGAAATATTTTGAGCATTACGGAAACTGCTTCCACTTCATGTATGATAAAGTTCCATTTCATGAATGAACTTTGAATGGCTGTCACTTTTTACCTAGACAACTTGGACACTAGAAACCTTCAAGAAACAAATTTTGTAGTGCTTCCAATGTGATACAAAAAATTACAAACCTAGGATTTCAACAGTCTGTTTCATAAGGCATCAAACAGGACACTTCCTTTTGCACCACCCAATATATATCAGCATAATGATCCATTACTTACCTCGAGGCTGCTGAGCTGAAGCTGCTGCATGTGACTTGTTGAGAATAGACACCATGCGTGGTTGGTTTTGCATAGATGCAAAGGTCTGCTTGCCACCATACAATAAGGTTTTGTTGTTTGGAGCATCTGTAACAACATCAATGATGTTGGCATACATTTAAGCAAATTTCATACCCTTAGATTCACTGGGAAAAAAACTCTCCCTTAACCCTTTCTGGTCTATTTTATTTGTAATGCTATGGGGATTGTCAGTCTAGGTCTAGACTCGGACCACAAAGGGTTAAATGTTATGGTCAGGTATGTAAATTGATGAGGGCAAATGTATATGCCTCCGTTAAAATGCAATGTAATACTTTGTTGAGTATATGCAACAAATATATTCTTCAACTCTCTACAACAAATCTATAAACAGACCCTGGGCTGCCATGCCATCCATAAAGTCTCTCTTCCAATCCCTGACCTGGCTGTTGCTGCTGTGCCTCAAATCTTGCTGTGCTGATTTGATTTGAACACAGCAAGATTCAAGGCACAGTATTGCTTCTACAATATTCAGTTATGTGTCTCCAAATCTCTGTGAGACACTGACATTTTTGAACTGCAGATTCAATTTTATTGGATTTAGAGCTAAGCAAGACTCTTCTTCTATGCAAAGGGATCAGATTCTTATGGTCACAATTGAAATGAATCCATCATAATGGTGAATTTTTTATTCTACTAGTGGGCCTACTTCCTTCATTTGCAACAGTGGGCACATGTAGATATGATCAGAATGGAAGGTGGTTCAAATTTACTCTCCATTACTTGGAGATTATCTTTTGAATCTGGTTTGCATGAGTAAACAAATATAGTTGTCTCTAATATGATGTGATTTCCAAGCATAATATGCAGCAATTTGCATTAATTTTCACATAATGCTTTACATAATTTTGAAAATGAAAAGGGACAGCCAATGCCAGAGTAATGCACTGTTATCACTCATGGCATTCCCATGTGTCTATCATTTACAGCTTGGAGAAAGCGAATCAGAACATCAAAATAAAGTATGGGTAGACTAGGTCAGCAACTTATTGGCATTATGCACACAACAGTTCTGCTTCAAAATCATATCATAATGAAACTCACGCATTGTTAGTTTCCTATTGGGCTTCTTTTCCCATCCCTTGGCAGCAGATCCTGGAAAAGCAGATATCAATACATGACAATGACCTTTTCTCTTCATCAAATAAAGTCTACCAAAACTCAACAGGAGATAGCTACTAACTTTGTTGCAGTGCATGACGAGGAGAAATCACCCACAGGCTGTTGCCGGACTGGGAAACAATGACAATTGAATCTGAATCCACTGGAGCAGACCGGGCAGCCTTCACAGGTGTGCAAGGTGCAGCTTCTACTGGTCTAGCAGTGGGGCTCTTCATCTCTGTTTCCAGCCCAAAATCAAAGGGGCTGTTCTCAGCTGACTGCAATCAGATAAATAGTAAACAAAATGAGTGGATGAGTCATCTCCCTAAAAGCAGGACATACACAATGATGGGTCTAATTCCAAATCACAGCATGCATGAAGCCTGGGGTCAACCAGGGTATGGCTATAAAAATTCATCAAAAATTTTACTTCACCACTTTAGACAAAACCAGACCTTTTGCTCACATGTTCATGGTGACCTTCAGTTACAAAGCTTGACTGATATTTGAACCATAAATACTAGCAACAACAAAAAAATCAAATGAACTTAAAGAAACAATGGGGTTCTATAAGTGTGATGCAAAAAAAAAACTGACTCAGAAATCCAAGAGTAAAATGTTGCAGTTGTGGAAATAATATAAAAGGGGACTGTCACACTTGCTTCCTTGTCACACTTACTTTGTTGACGCTATTTCACACTGATTAGGCCCCTTGTTTATTCAATTTAGGGGTATTGTGGGTCATCAACCTAGTATTAAACTTTACCTGAAATAGATGAAGACCCAAATTCTCCTCCCATTCTGGCATGCTTTCACTGGTGAGGTTTTCTTTGTCAAGTTTACTGATGTCTTCCATTGACAGCATTGTGGCTTCCTATTAATTGAACCAAACAGAAGAAAGAAAGATTGTGATGCAAAAATTTTTTCCAGCCAATGTGATTGCAAATGTAAGATATACAGCTACTGGGCCAATTAGGCAAACTGAACTCAAGGTGTGCCTATTCAGTCAAAACTACATGCAAAAAATAAAAAATTTCAATAAAACCTTCATTTACAGTTACTAAAATGTGAAAGAGTTCTTGACAGTACTTGGCTTCCCATATCTCCTTGAGATGATTCCAAGTTATTCAAACCCTGCTCAAGTTTACACATGCACCTAAATGAAGCACTAACAGGAGATTTTTCACTTCCTCCAACAATAAAAAACACAATTGCATAGAAACAAAGCCAAAAAATATGAGAACCAACCTGACTCATATGAGGTAAACTGAATTCTACATTTTCATCCATGATATGACACTGATGGTGCATGTCTTTGATCCTACCATTGGAGTTATATTTAGAAACACTTGATGAAAAAGATGCCTTCATTGCATCTAGAAACCTCCTCAGAATCAACAGGCCTGGGGTGAAGAGGCCTCTTCAGTTCCTCCACCTAGAAAGTAAAGTTCAAGAAAAGCCTGGCCATTTAGAGGAATACATATATTTGCAATGAACATTCAAACTAGGCAAACAAGCAATAGCTCCTCATCACTGTCCTAGCATACTTCACTAAGTGCAAATACCGACCAGCCTGGATATACTGATATGCTTATATTAGCATCACCCAGCATGAACATATTGACGGATAGTATTCAAACTGATTTATGTCTAGTTTTTGTCAGCTCAGAGAACTTCCACTACATTACCCCAGGCCTTAATCCACACAAGCCATTGATTCTGAGGGGTTTGCACAAGCCATTCATCAGGGTCAACAGGACCAATAAAAATGAAAGTGTCTTCTCTAAACTTGCAAATGCAAGAGACCATCCCACATCTATAAGTCTTGCTGGTCAATACAGCCAATATCTTGGTCTCAAGAAATGACATGGCACAACCCTCATGAATTTTGGCTTTTCCAGGCCTCCTTCTACATCTCCCCCTCAAGACTATATCAAGAACCCCTCACTCAAAAATACTGACTGTTCTGCCCATTGTCCTGCACCTTACAGGTGACCTCAATTCTCATAGAAGGGCATAATGACCACAAGAGAATATCCAGTTCCCTTTAGTAACAGGCCATTTAAAAATCAGAAATCTCTTTTCCCCATAGATTTTTGTCAACCGACCAAATCTGACTTATAGGGACAGCTCAAAAACTATAATAAATCCAACCTAATAACCTTTTTACTCGCACATAAAACCTACTGAAAGTGTAGCTTTGATCAAGATCTAATCTGAGCCATGAATCTGAACTTCCTCTAATTTCCACAGTTGATGCAAAGTCTGAAGGGTTTTATAACAAACCATTCAAGTCACTAGAAATTGAATGAAAGGAAAAGTAAATGGGTATGGAATGATGGGACCAAGGTAAATCAGATGTCAATGCCTCAAGTATCCTGATCAGAAACCCTAGGATTTTTCAAATGAGTATCCCACATTGAAAAGACCATTAGAAATTGTCCTGAGAGCAATTTTTAATAACAAAGACTACATTTTGTTCCTTAGGCAATGCCAAGTGCTGCTGTGCAGTTGGTGAAGACAGGACTAAAGCACATTTCAGTTGAGCTCAACACTTTCTCATTAGAGTAAATCAGAATTTAGATTTACAATAAAAATAACTGTCTGAATGGGGCAATTAAGCAAGGAGAATTTCAGCCTGCTTTGAAAATGGAGTCAAGAGAAAAATGTCTACTTTGATGGAAAACCACTGCAAGTCACATTTATGCATGATAATGGTCATATTAAGCAGGGGCTATATCTTATAAATGCATCTTCACAAGTCAAAAGCCGATGCATGACTTTGAAGTACACATTTAAATGGGAAAAAACAAGCAAAGAGAAAATGGCATCAAATAAAAATCTGCAGTATGCACCAAAATCCTTCGGGTATGCCAGTCATAAAGCAAGCATTGTCATTGGCCTTTATCCCAGGCATGGGCTTATAGTCAACAGGTCCATCTTCCGTAATTAGGTCTCTCCTTGGGTGGGGAGGCCACGAACATTTCGAATTATTACATCTTGAGAACTTCTAGAACGCGGAGACACACCAAAAGAAATGCACGATGGCTCCAAGCCGAGTCTGCCACACTTCCGGAAAATGTGCTCCACGCCTAACGTTAAGCTTCTAGGATTCAATGTTTCGATGGCACAAAAACTCTACGTTACCTTTGCGGGATCGAAGAGTCATAGTTATGGTAAGGCAAAGTCCTAGAACTTCAATCGTTGCCTGCAATAAACAAGCCTGATGTCTAAGCCTAACGGTATTAGTTGCATGCTTCACAGTCACGCTGCCGGCTTGTTCACGTGGCCACCATTTGCCGCCATTTTGCTGTCTACCTCGGCGCATGACGTCATCAGTTCCGTGAAAGGGGGATGTGTCGTAATCGAGGGCAAGTGCAACCCAGATATTTTTTTCCCTAGTATTGGATACCTTCTTATCGAGCCGTATCGGAAAGCGAAAAAGGCCGAAAATAGCAAGGGTGCGTCTGAAAAACCTATGCCTGACGCTTATCCCTGAAGAAACGGGAGCACTTCCAGTGTCTCGATCACGCTTGGGTCTGAAATCTCGGTGACACCGCCTCACTTGGCAATGCGCCCACGAACGAATGAAAGTACGGAGCTTGGGGGGGGGAACCACGATCAGAGTGGCCTTCGTCTCACAGTTCTGTTTAATCGCGATTCTTTCGTATCGTGGATCGGGTGAGCACGCCACGTTGCTTTCGAGCCCGTGATGACGCGGTGCTCGGGTTGGGCAAGTATTCCACGTCGGAGGGACGTGGAATATGGGAAAATATGCTATGAAGCGTCATGAATTTAATTTTCATACCGATTTGATTAATGTGCCGTTTTACTTTGACCACGAGTGATGGGTACACTGGTGACTCCGCTGGTTCGCCTCGTCTGTTTTTCTCTTAGAACAGTGTGCCGTGCAGAGTGAGTAAAACAGCCTCTCAGAAGAGACATTCTGGACTGGGGAATTGTTGAACAACATTGGGAGGGGGGGGGGGGGGACTCAGAGATTGTTAATCTAAAAAAAAGTGGAGAAGGAAACTTTGAGGAGGCTAAGCCTTGGAAAAGAATCCGGGGGGGGAATTGGAGCCCTTGAGCCCCTGTAAATCCCCGGCCTCAAATCACGCAATTTCAACAAGCTTCTTCGCGCATGCAGATCGAACATCGAGATATCAGATCGGAGCGAATGCGGCAGGCGGTAATGGGATCTCCCGTGCCGGCTCAGGCAATCATCGAGGGGGGGTCGAGCCTCCCGCTGGCAGTCACGCGACGCGGGCGACATCTGCGGGATGGCGGGGCGACTGTGGGGGGAATGCCGGAAGGTGCGTGAGGTTTCGTGCATGGTCCTTTTAAATACTATGAGAATATATGCCCTCAGGCTTATTTGGAAGACCGAATAGAGCGTGCTTCTCTCGACTTCCTGTGAATCGAGGAGGTGGGGTGGGATGGGGAACTTTTCGTGAAAGTCGTCAACTCACGCGCTGATGATTTTTCCAGCAAAAATAGAGGAATGCTCAAATGTGACCCATTAACAAACATAATAGCACAAGAGTGCCGCATTATGTATTTACACGGATTTTTAAAATGGCACCAATCATTTCTTCCCCGAGAAACATGTCTCCTGTCTGAGTCTGTTTTTGTATTTTACTTTGTATCCATTTGTTAAAACCCCGCTCCTTCTTCGAGGAGAATTTGTTCTGTCGTTAGGCCCATCCGCTAAAACCCACAACATGCAGGCATTTCTTCCAAATCAATCTCGATTCTCGTCTCTATCTCGCGAACATTCACTTGCGAAACCGAATTTTTCTTCGGACTATTGCGAATTTTTTTTTCTTCTCCCCGAGACGTTAGCGAAATCAACAAAATCAACGCGTTGGTTGCCAAGGTCCCTTTCCCTTTGCGTTAGAAATAAAACGAACGGACCGTACATGTGACCCCCGTGCAATCCGACGCGACACTGGAAGATTGGCGCGAGAAGGGGATGCAGGGTTGCCAGACGTCCAGAGAAAAATAATAATCATAAATATACCTTATAGTATACACAGGTAATATTGTATTTTTCGTTCATAGGATTATAATATATACCACATGGATATGAATGCAGGGCGACTCCCTAAATTGCTTCCGAGTTTGCTTCTACAAATTTCTCTGCAGAAACATCGAAAGAACGAATCGGTAGCCGCAGCCATATATTTTTTTAATTATCAATTAATCACGATTGAATGAGCTCGTTTAACATTTAGATTTACTCGATGGAAATTCTTGAGACGAGCTTTAAAAAAAAAGTGAAAATATGCGAAACTTCGTGATCCGGCAACCCTGGGTAGGGAAAAAAAATTTCATCGATTTTCTTTTCTCCGCATGTGACAATTTTCCTTCGCAAGCGAAAAATTTACCTTCCTGGGGAATCACTTCGATCGGCTTCCGTTCCTCGAGGAATTTGCTTATTTAAAATTTCGATGGGATTTTGGAGTCAATTCTCGTGACGTCATAACAGGAATAGACCTGAGCTAATGACATAAAATGTGTACGAAATATGAGAAAAAAGGCTCTTTTAGTGGAAAAATAAAAATCTTAAATAAAAAAGGGGAGAAAAAACATGGATTGAGCTGCAAGCTGGAAGTCCTGACCTCGGTTTCCCAGCGGTTAACCGAGATTTCACTTGAAGATGAAATGCGATCTGGCTCGGTCGACGTCACTTCAAGGAGACCGAGAAATTCCATCACCTAAGAGATTATTCAGGCTGGTTGTTGGGAAAAATTTTTATATTTTCTGTTTTCCGTGCTTCAATAAGAAATTTTTTGGAAAATAAGGGGGGGGAATTAAGTTTACTCGGAATTTTTCACTTCCGAAAAAACTTAAATTTTCAACGCCCAATAGCTTTTTTTTTATCGCACTATTTCGCACGTTTCCCAAAGACACTATATATATATTTCTTATTTTATTTCTGAATTCCAAATGCCGTCATGGTTTTTTTTCGGAAAATAATAATATTTCAATTTAAGTTCTGTGTGAAGTCGAAGGGGGTTCATTCTATTACCAGGGAAGACCGAATGTTGAAATTTATGGTTGCTGATGAGGTTCAATTTATAAATAGGCCTATATAAATAAATAAAAAAAACTATTGCAAGAACAAAATGTGGGGATTGCCCTGGGACAGCAGTGAAATAGAAAATGTCCCACCTTCCCCTTCCCCTTACCCATCCCCCCCCTCTCTCCTGCTACTTGCAGGCACTAGTTCCGTCTTCCGCTTTGTCCGAAGGTCACATGAACTCCTTGCGTCAGATTGCGTTAGATTTCGTCGCTTTCATCGCTTGCAAGAGAGGAAGGCAACATAAAGGGGGGGAAAGGGACTCGCAGCGATGGAAGGCAGTGAGGTCTCTCTCTCCCGTTCAGCGAGGGTTGAGTCGTGCTAGGTCGCTGCTTGAGGAAAAGTGCGAGGCTCTTTCCAAGAGTTCTGCTTTCCTTCTCTCTCGGGTTTCGTTTTTTGAGTTCGTTCGTGAAAACGCGTTCAAAGCGGGAGTTCTGAATGTGGCTCCCACCCTTCCCTCTTCCACGATCATCTCCCACCTACACCCTCACCCCCTTCCACTTACCCCCTCCAAACCACCCCAACCCCTTACCCTTCCCTCAACCCTCTATCCCAGTTTATTCACTGTATCCCCATCATTCGCTCCAGGAAGAATGCCAGGGACTCATGCTGCGCTTCCGCTCATTGCATCAGATTGCGTTAGACTCCGTCTGTGATCGCTCAGACAGAAGCAGTCGCATGAAAGGGGTAAATTTGCACAGATCTTACCCTCCCATTTCGCAAAGGGTATCCGTCGATCGCCCGTTCAGATGAAGCGGGCAATCTGTTTCATGACGAGTTCTGCCTTCGCCCTGTCACCGGAGCAATTTTAAGCTCGTTCGTGTGGATGTGATTCGGTGAAGTGGAAAGCTCTAATGAGTGGTTACTAATCCAGAGGGACTCGGATTGCTCGCTCCATGGCTTTCTCTCCTCAAATTTCCACCCAAATTAGTAGCAAAAGAAAAAGACCAACTTTCTTGATTGCAGACGGATTCCTAAATGGAGCCATTAGTCTGGTGCCTCGAAGTTACAATATATTGGGGGAATCGACGGAGGAGAATGCGAGGCGGACGTGTCACGCATTCGCAGCTCAGTCTCACAGTTTTGTGCAATTCTTTCAGTACGCGTGCGTGGGCTCAGCTTCCCGCGACAGAGCGCGTCAAGGGTCAGGATGTTATTCCTAGTTTATGAGGGAGGCTACATGGCGTGATGCAAGGCAGGGAAATTACTCACCGAGCAAAGGCTTGAGTCACTCTTGGTGGATGTGGGGCGTGCACCTTGTGGGGCGTGCACGAGGTGCACGCCCCATCCTTCCGCTTTCTTTCTCGCCCATGTATCATTTTTGAGTTCGTTCCTGAATACATGATTTCCTGAAATGAAAATTATGAATATGCAACCGTGGATAAAATGAGACTCGCGCTCTTCCCCCTACCACCCCCCCTCACCCTCACTCTCTCCCCCAACCGACCCATGCCACACATTGTGTCAGATTGCGTGAGATCATCTCAAGCCTTGCTTTGACAGAAGCAGCGTTAGTTGTCCCCTCACCCTTGCGCCTTCCCACCTACCTCTTACCACTTCCCATTTACCCTCTCCATCCTGGCTCCAGGGAGAATGTCAGTGGCTCATGCTGTGCTTTTCTTTCATTGCGTTAGATTCCGTCAGTGATCTCTCAGACGGGAGAGAAGTGTAAGAAGGGGTTTAAGTGCATCCATACGAAGCAGTGATCTTGGTTTCCGGTTCTGTGAAGAATACGTCTTTCTTGATCACCCATTCAGACGAGGTAGGAACACACTCTCTCTCTCTTACAACTGTGAATGCCCCCTGTCAGCCGAACATATACATATGTATATGTTCTGAATATGTACTTTCTTCCCCCTCCCCCACCTAACAAAATGCACATCATTTGGATCAAGGAGGGCAAAGGGCACGCATCGTGTTTTTCGCTCATCTCGCTCAGTATCGCGCGCTTCAAGGGTCGGGATGAGAAGTTATCGATCGCGACCCCGAAGGTGGACCCAAGCTAGTTTGAATCCATTGATTTTTCCAAATCTCAGTTCTTTCTCTATGACGGGTTCGGAGAGCATATCGCGAGCAAAGTACTGTGTGCTCCTGGGAACGTACAATAGTACTGCAATCAACGAATCATTCCTTTTTTGTTGATTTGATTAAAATGCATCAGGCATCTTGCATGAGACTCAGCATCACAAATCAAGCGTGCTCTTTCTGCATGCCTACGTCAACTCATCTTCCATTGGAATCCTCAGGCAGGCGACACAGCCAACGAGCAAGCTCATCGAAACTCATCGCAAGGAAGAAAATGCCAGGGGTGGAAGGTGCCATCGGGGGCGCATTCGTCGGAGCATGGACGGGCTTCTGGCACGGGCTGCCCTTCGGACCTGTGGGAATGCTCATCGGTGCTGGGATCGGGAGCACCGTCGGAGCGGTGGGAGGAGCGGTGGGGGGGACTGAGGCGGTGGTGAAGATGGGTGCAGACCTGACCCCTTCGGCTGACGTGCATATGCCGGGCGGAGTGGCACCCCTTCTGAATTAGCATTCATGATGTGGTTCATCATGCCAAAAGAATAAAATTCGTCTGTGAAACACTGGTCCTTTGTGTTGACGCTGTTTGCTTGTTTTAGCCATAACACTCGTGACGTAAAGTGCTTGCCTTAAATACTTTGCCTGTTTTCTCGGCTACACTCGTGACAAATAGAACGCAACGTAAGGGAATTCTGAAGAGAATCACAATCTGCTACTTCCAGACTTTGAGTTTCATTCCTTTCGCAGTGCATTCGGAATCGAATCAGTTCGGGATCCAGATCTCATATAATCCCCAAAAGCCCCCTTCTTTTTTTTTTCACTAAGTCCCAGTCGATTTAAAAAAATCGGCACCAGGAAGAAAGAGGATCAAAGAAAGTGATCGCCGAAGAAAGGCTCCACCAGTCCGACCGAACTTTTTGGCTTACTGACTCATTTTGGCGATGGAAAATTCTTGCTAAGCAAACTAAGCAAGAAAATAATTTTTAAGTGAGTGAAAACATCTTCAACTCTAATAGGAGTACAAGGAAACACTTCTCCGTCTTCAGACGTAATGCCATTCGAAGTCACAAGTCAGATCCAATGCAGATTCCTCTCTGCATTCCGTCTCCTCTCGTTTCTCTTAGTGCAGTGTGCGCCTCACGACTGCCTCTTTTCTTGCGGGACGAGATCGGCACGAAGTGCAATGGGAATTCGGCTCGAAAGCATCAAGACCGACCTGCGAGATGCAGGGCTCTAACCAGAAGCGGATAGGACGGAATCGAACGGAATCAGATCAAATATCGTGACAGGATCTGACAGATTTCGGGAGGAAAAATCTCATAGAGGATTCACCTAGAGACGGAGACAGACTTCCATCGGCCGTCGAGACCTTCCTCCAGACTTCACCGGCGACGGATGCGAATCCCGGCCGAGCAGCTCCATCGCTGCGCCTCGGAGCGATGCCGCGGCTACGCTAGCGACATCTACGGGTAGTAGTCCCTACGCTAGCGACATCTATGGCTCGTCCTGGCGACTGCGAGTGGAGGTCGATGTGGACCGCGTTTCGGGCGGCCTCTGTCTCGCGACGGAGGAAGATCTAGTCCTGCCGTCCGCCGACAGGTCCATGAGTGGAAATCCATGGGAAGATTCTGGAATCTCCGAGAAAGGATCGAAGACAAGAGAGCCAATCAAGTCCTTCGGGCTTTCGTAGTGCTGAAGAAGAATGACCACGTGAGAACCTCAACGTCCATTCGAGAGCGGATGCCCCCCCCTCTCGGATTCTCGATGCTTGAGCACGCAACGATCAGGTAAGGTCTCGATATGCTCGCGTGCAGACACACAGGGACGAGCTCGGATCGATTTCGCATTTTTTAAAATCTTGTTTCCGGCTCCATGATCCCCGACCAGAACTGCGCCACAGGAAAGAAATCCGAATGAATAAGGCATGCATGACGCAGTCATGTATGCCTTATAGATTAATGGAGCCAGGCAGTATTCGTAGGCGTTAATTTTCTTATTTTTCTCAGGTGGATAAAAAAAAAAGGTTGTTTTCTTTTTTTCTTTAGTCAGGGTTCTGGGTTTCTCGGAAACTGGCAGGCTTCATTTTCGGGTCTTTTGAATAGTGTGTCGAAGGAGCTTTTAACCTTTAGACAAATAAAGGCCTTTGGCTAAAATTCATTATTTTATTGCAATAAATGCATTATTGCAATTGAATGCGCTACCGAATGGCATTAAATGCCCTTTTGGTGGAAAAGCCTGCTTTTAAATAAATTTAAATGTCTCGCCGAGACGAGTTCATTAAGCGTCCTTCTCACGGGAATTCCAGGGGAATTATTTCTGGCTGCTCGATTTTTAAAGGATGATCTATTTGCAATCAGCACCGGCTCCATCTGCACGGTCTCGCGGTACGTATTTCCATCGAGAAAAAAAAAAACTTTCGGGGATGATCGACTTTTGATCTGCTTTCATCCACGGCCTGAAAACTCGACCGAAATGCGACGTATTCAGCATCGCGGCATCAAATCGACAGCAAACCGCCGGTTTCTCCGCTCCGCGATCCGCAATCCGCACTTCACCGCGTCTGCCTCCACGCGCTGCCTCGACGTGATTCTCTCCCGACGAGAGGCGTCCACGTCCTCCTCTGGGGATGGACCGAGCGGTAATGGCGCTTCGGGTTGGGGGGGGGGGGGGGGGGGGGGGGGGGGGAGGGGAGGGGGGGGGGGGGGG
>CAJPEV010001764.1:0-32869 GCA_905338385.1 Darwinula stevensoni | reverse complement strand
GGGGGGGGGGGGGGGGGGGGGGGTGTAGCTTTCGTGCCAAGGAAAGACAAGGGTTTTTATTTATTTATTTCTGGAAAGACGCAAATACCGCATGCTCTCTGATGACATTCGTATTGACGACTGTGATCAGATCACGAAGGTTTAGAAATTCGCTTTTGGTCCAGGATGAAGCGGAATTCCTGAGTGGTTTGATTTCTATCCAGAAGAAATAAGGACGAGCCCTGCTCGACAATTGTCTCTTTTTCTTTTCTCGCGGGAACTTCTCCCGTCGCGTGTTTCTGACAATCGATCCACCGCGTCCGTGTTTCTCGGGGCTAATTAAATTCTTAATGGGGTTCCCTCGATATATATATTTTTTAAACTCTTCCATGCGTGTTCACATCGGTTTCTGAAAGGCCCCTCGTTCCTCACTGAGGTTTTCACGAACGACTCCTTGAAAACTTAGAGGAGCTGCACGGGGAGCCGAAATCAATGGCTCTGACGAAGATAGAGCACGAGAGCTGCTTCGCGCCACGAGAGGAGAAGGAACACGGGAGAGGTAGAAGGGGGGAAAGAGGGAAAAGAGTGGAAAGAGGGAGGGAAAGAGATACTTCACGCGCATGGGCGCAGTGGAAGGAGGAGGAGGGGGGGGGGGGGGGGACTCCCCTAGGAATGATGCTTTTCCGTCGTTCTCTGTGCTACCAGCTTACTCGTCGGGGATGTCTGCGAGGGGAGTGGACGGGAGGGGATGCCGCAGCAAACGGGAGGCGGATGCTGTCGTGTTCGGGTGTCTATCTGTGACTGTCACGTGATCGATGGGTGCAGGGGGGCCGTTGCGTGAGTCTGTGTTCACCGGAATGTGTCGTTTCTTGGCTCTTATTTACTACCGTAGACTGCACTTTTTCTAGTTTATGCTCCTTTCCGATCCATTTCCTGAGGTCGAGGGTCGGCGGTTCGCGCTCGACAACGTCGTTGACTGGGGGAACATTTTAGGAGGGGAATTCAACCTGATTCTATCTCCCGTTTCTTTTCCTCTCGTTTTTTTTTTCGGATATCCGAAGACGGTAAACAGACTTCTCTTTGTGCCGACCACGAGGCAGAAAGGATTCAATCCGATCTCCCCACCCCGGAAGAAGGACCTTCTACTCGTGACACGTTTTCAAATGCTCCTAAATTCGTTTTCGCTTCTTTTTTTTCTCCATGTTGGAAGAAAGTCGGTGTCGGCACACCGGATTTCATGCCAAGGAATGAACCTCGACTGCATGTAAATGCTCGAATTCTCGTTTGTTGCCGGAAGAAATGTAAATAAATAATTACAATGATTATAATAGTAAAATTTACATACATTAATATATACGAGAAAGATAATTACATTCTCGTCCGCGTCGACCCTCAACGCGCCCTTCTAGGAAAGTCCGGTTTCAGTGCTGTTCATCGACATCAGGCCATCGAGAGATGGCCTGAGAATTTCCTGGCAGGGGCCATCAGCGTCTGAAATGCCTTTGACAAATGCACCAGACGATTTTCAGGGCTGTAATGAGTCGACTGTTGGCAGTCCCATGGGAGACATGCTGCTGCGCTTCCAGGCGCTCCATCCAGGCACTAACGATCGATTCATGAAGGGCCTGTAGATTCCGTGCCTCTCCGGTGACAGGTGGATTTGCGTTTCTGCTGTTTTTCTCTTCTGTGTCCTTGACCCGTTCTTAAATGTTCCGTTAAATTTTACGAGGAAATTTTCAGATATAGTGCGAACCTGTCCCCGCCCCGCCCCGCAGAACTCGAATCAATCCACCCTTCCCCTCGAATGAGAAATAAGAATCTCGGGCGCAAGCGAGAGACTCCCGAGGCAATCATCGGACGGTGGGGATCAGGGGAATCGGATGGGAAGGGACGGGAAGGAAAGAGGGGGAAAAAGGGGGAATGAGGGGGCGAGGAGGAATGGACAGGGCAATTCCTCGAGTGAGCCCACATTCAGACTCAGATGAGACAAGTGGGCTTTGCCCTTTTTCTTTAAGGCGCCTAACGCCTGTAATCACGGAATGAAATGCTAATCTGACGTTGGATTTGAAAAATGGCCCCCCCCCCCCTCTTTTTTTCACTTTGTGCACGCACGCGCAAGGATTCCTCTTAGAGTTATGACGTGTTTGTTACTCCAGAAAATTGCAAATTTATTTCATTGATGCGCAGTCCACGTTTGTACTTTCCATATGGTCCTCTCTGACGGCATGGCCCATTTCCCATCCGTGACTCCACTGCTTTCGGCCAGAAATGAGGAACATTTTTAGTTGTTGGCGGCACCAGTCGAGAAATTCTGCTTGCAAAAAAAAAAAAAATCCGTCTATCGAAAATGGCGACCTGCCATGGGATGTTCAGAGAGTAATTTTTGGGGGGTTCGAGAATCGAGTTCATCATCTGACCCTCGACCCCCGTCCCGACGGAGCCCCGAATGGTCGATCTGACAACCGTGCTGCCCGAGCGAAGGACTTCTGGTTCTGGCAACCGTGGTTCTTCGACCTTGTAGGGTCAAAAATAGTCAGTCTCATACCGGTTTCGTTCACGAATATCTCTCCTCTCGATGAAAATAACTCCATTCTCGGTATTAATAATAATAATTATTATTATATATTATATATTATAATAATGAATTAACCCTTTCAAACCTGGCGTTCATTCCAATGGAAGTTGCATTTTCATTGTGTCTATGGGAATTTCTTGGATTTCTCGTGACTTTGCATCCCAAATTACACCACGATGGACACAATTATGCATGGCTCAATTCCATCGTAGGCCTTCTTTCACCCGTCAGTTTAGTAATATTCAGTTATTTAATTAAATGTATATAATATAATATATGGTATGATTTGGTAAATGTATACAAAATATAAAAACGATAGATAGGACATAGAAATTTACAGTAAAATAGCAAAAGAGCTCAAAAATGCAAAAAAGTGTATTATTCCGAAAGTGGACTTAATTCAGGTCTGAAAGGGTTAAGAAGCTCTCAAATTGGTGTTCGATGAGAATAGTGTTGATGGCTCCACGCTTTCGGGGCGAAGCTACGGCATGAGATGTTAATCATTTCAACGGGAACTCGGAAGCCACGCGACCCGATTTGTCGGCTCGAGTAAGTGACAAGGAAAAACTGTCAAGCATTTCTGAGGAAATCGTTTCTCGCGTTCCTCTCCTCCCCCCCCCCCCTTGGGATCCCACCGCCCGGAGTCGGAAAACCATGAGGAACGGAAGTCGTCCGGCGTAGATCGTTCCCGGGGGAGGAGCCATCAGCCTCGTCGGTTTGTGGATCCCCAGCGGGGTTCAAGGAGCGCCGGAGGGAAATAATAGCGGAGGAGCGAGGTTCATAAGGAGTGAGGCTCGTAATAAGCGAGGCGAGGCAGTCTCTTCCTTCTGGGCGCAATCCAAGGATACCCTACCAAATTTTCCCGAGTGATAATTTTTTTTTCCCCGAAAGTCTCGGGACTACGAGGTACGATAAAAAAAAAAATTTATGACCCTTTGGTGACTCATTCCGGCTACTGATGGCCTTATATCCTTCAAAGCAGTCCTCTTCGGCATCTACGCATTTTTTTCGGTGTTTCTTCAGCCGCTGGAATCATTGGTGGCACTCGTAATTTCTTTTTGTTCGCTAAGCTTAAAGAGCGTGCTGAAATGAAGGAGATTTCAGACATTCAAAGCAAAATTGTACTAATTTCGACCTCTTTCTAATGATTCCTGCGACTGATGAAGCACCGGAAAAAATTGCGTAGATGCCGAAGACGACTACTTTGAAAAATATGCATCGTCATAAAAAATGCAGTCTCGGAACCTTTTGACTTCGTATCCCCCGAGAGCAGAGGAATCGCAGCAGAAAGGATCGGATTCCATCTTTTCTTTTTTTGATTCCTCGGTGCATGCGTGACCCTCGCCCCGACTCGCCCCGCCCGAGCGAGCAGACCTCACCCCGACTCGCTTTCGGCAGGGTCGCGCTCGGCGAGGCCTGGAATCGATGGAATTGCCAAACTGTTGCGAGGAGATGCACCTCGAGGCCAATCTGATCTGAATCGACTCTGAACGTAAGCTTAGGCTTGATGATGAAGAGTTGTGTCAATCGTCTGTGTACGTCCGTTGCTCCTTTTAAGACTACTTTCATACTTCGGTTAGATTTAAATTTAGACTTAAGCATTTCAGATTACTTTTAGTACTTTTAGACCAGATTTATATTTGGATATAAGCGTTTAATACGAGTAGACGCGATTCATAATAAGCCTCATCAGAGGTAGGGGAATCGCCCTTCCAGTCCCAGCAGCGACCAGCCCGCGCGACAGGCAGACCCGCTGCTCCCCGCGCCCGTTCGCACCTGATGCCAGCAGGATGCGCGTATTCGATCCGAACGCAGCCATCATGGAGATGGGTGGCAGGAGGTTGCGCGTATTCGATCCGAACCCTGCCGTCATGGGGATGGATGGCAGGAGGTCACGCATATTCGTTCAGAGCGCGGTCAGTCGAGAGGAAGGCGTCGTCGGGCGCGGGTTGCCGTGGGAGCTCGTTCTCGTGGCTGGAGGACGTGCTGGTGTGGATTACCTGTGAGCGCCGCTGTCTATCGATCGCGATCATTCATCGGATGATGAGGGGTTGTGCGGCTCCCGGCCCCCCACCCAGAGTTAATGACCCGTGGCATTGTAACTCGGATTGATTTCGCGGTCGTCCACGGAGTGGACCTTGTTGCCCGTCTGCCGTCTCCGTCCCCAGCTTTCAACGGTTCTTCCTTCGGATTATCTGTCTCGGCCTCCGTTTTCGAAAGCATTCGCCAGATCCGTTTTGGTGATGTAACGTTTTGATCGATCGGGATCTTAAGGACCGAGAATTGCCTCTCGGGTCGAATAGGAGAAAATTACGAGTTTTCACATCTGAAATTCATCGCACGCGTGAAAGGATTCTACAGCGACCTACGCATCTCCTCAGGATCCGGTTGTGCTGAATATGCGTGGGAATGTCGCAGTGCGGGTTGTGAGCCCGTCGGCGCAGACTTTCCCTACATAAACATGTCTCGCTCTAATGAAGAGTAATGTCCTGCTAATTCAGTCTCCGCTCGAGGATATAGAGCCCTCGTATTTTTGGTCTGTCGGTTCCCTTTAACGATTTCCGTTTAATTAAAGCTTTCCTCGAATGTCTCCAAATCCCCGTGATCTTCCTAGATAAACGTGACCGTGTGACCGTGATGCAATTAGTTCACCAGTGACACGGTAAGAGTGCCTGCGCTCGAGAGTGTGAAAAAGTCCCCCCACGCAGATACGGGGGAGAGGGACCGGAAACAGGGGCATGAACGAGAGGAGCCCCACGTGGGATGCGAGTGCCCGCTGTCGGTTGTTGAGCGGGGAGGCCTGGACGCCGGGGGTGCAGGAGTCCCCAGCGAGGACCTGGAAGAGCATGCCGCTCGACGACGAGAAGTGGGAGCAGGGTCAGCCGCAGCGCCGCTGGGAGAGGCGGCACACCATCGACGTCAGTCAGGGTCACAAGGACAATACCAGTCCCCGGTGTCACATCAGGGAGGAGGATCCAGTGAGTCCTGCGTCCTTCTTTCAATTTTGGGGAAAGGGGAGTGGGGAGGGAGGGGGGGTGATTGGATCTCGCGAGGGCCGTGCACGTGGTAATTATGGGATGAGCTTTCGTGTCGGTTCACGAGATCGGAACGACCCCAGTGAACTGGAGAACGACCGAGAAGAGGGGAGGGGGCTTTTTCTAAAGATGAGCAACTTTTGGGTTGGCTTCTCCGTAGTCGTAAAGCTTCTGCTGATTGGCATCGCCACTCTCATCCCAAGAGCCGAACGAGATGCGTTTGAACTCTTACGCGTTTACAAGGAGCGCAACGAGAGAGAAGAAACATGCGTTGGGAACATGGGGGAGCGCTATGGATCCGGAACGAATCTGCGAACTTCATCTCTAATCCCCTAATCTCGATCAAACCCGCCTGAGCAGAAAACGCAGAAAGGAAGTTCTCCGCAGGAATGGTTGCAATCCCTTACATCCATCGATCAAGAAAATGAGTTCTCGGTCTCCTTGGCATCCGAAGGCGGTGACTGGCACCTTTTCAAAGGACCGGACGGAATTTTTTTTTTCCCAGGAAAAATGATTGACCGTCGCATTCATGCAGATGTTGCCGGGCGCCGCCACGACGGAAGTGTCGTGGACACCCACTAGCATGCACAGCAACGCTATTTTTAGGAGTCCCGCACGCAACTGCTGGTGAAGGCGTGACGGGTAGGTGGGAACTGAAGCTTTCCAGACCATGCCACGCAGAACGTCTATCGGTGACTTATTGACAGTGGACCGGAGACGGAGTCGATACGACCTCCATCCTTCTTTCTTCGACCTCCACTTCCTACTCCGGTCTACGACCTTCCTTTCCTGACCTCCATCCTTCCTTCTCCGGTCCTATCCCTCGTGATGTCGGTGACGGAGGCGGGGCCGTGTCCCGAATCTAGGAGCGGTGCCTTAGAGAATGCGTCTGCTGGAGGGAGGAGACCGGGATCCCGGAGTCACGTGGGTTCCCGTTTCTTGACGAGGGTTCTCTTCTTCCGTTTCTTCGTTCTGCTCGTCCGATCGTCTTTTAAAAAGCCGACGGGCTATTCTGTTCGCGATGTTCGTTTCGGTTACGCCGTCTTCCGGGTGATTCCACGTCCCAGGCGCGAGGGAGAGATTTAGGTAGGAGACCTAAATCAGGGACTCGAAGACTGAGTATTTGAGAGCCACGAAATCGATGATGCGCTTCGGATCCCGGAGCAAGTGAAGACGCGACGACGTGCTCGGAATCCATCCTTTCCTTCTCCGTCGTCTCCATCTATCAGGTGGAACCCTGTAACGTCCCCTTTCTCCCTCTCCCCCCCCCCCTCCCCCCCCCTTCTCCCGTCCCGAAGGGAGTCGCCTGCTAGGAACCGATCGATCGGGGGGAATTCACCCGAACGTTCTCGAAGGCGACTCGGTTCCCGAGAGGATGCCTAATTTCGAGTTGGCGGTGCCTAGCAGCGAGGGAGAGCATTTCCGACCCTGTACGAGGGCCCCACGACTCGGGAGAAGAATCTCGGACTCGGAGCCGAAGCGGTGCCCGTTCGCTTCCGGGGGAAGGAGGAAGTGAAAACTGGAATGACCGGATGAAACGTGCTGCCGAGTGGGGCGTTGCGGTATGCGCTGAATTCCTCGGTAGGTATACCGTGGTTCAATACCCAGTGATACCGCCGAGAAGTGGAGGGGGGGGGGGGATGACTGTCTAAGCTACAATTTCCCAGAAAAAGCCCCAAGATCTTTCTATTGTGATGGCGTCGAGCTAGTCGCAAATCCGCATTTATGTCATTCGATTGAATGACAAGGGGATTCGGCCGTTTCAACCTAAATGAATGGATTCTGTAAAGGAGGGGTGCACAACTCAAAATACTGTGAGGGCCATTTCCGATGTTTACTCACCTACTGCGGGTCACAGTCTGGCTGATCATAGCTGTAGCCAACAGGGTGAGAGCCATAGTAGCACTTACAACGCCACAAGTTACGGCGGGCCGTATGTTGTGCACCCCTGCTGTAGGGCTTGCCCAGGCTTACTATCCAAGGGACGGAGCTCATCATGGAGCTAGAAAAAAAAAAAAAACCTTTTTTGGGTTTGGCGACGATGTCTGTCTCCAATGTCGTCACATCCCACGTCCTCGGAAGACATAGTGAAGATATTGAATGCTCAGGCACACAAGAGAGAGGCACAGTCAAGGCGCAAGTCGAATCCACAAATTACGGAATCTTGGTCTTTGAGTCAGGATTAAATGCACTCCGAGACTTCAAGGAAGGCTTCGGTTGTCCCCGGGCGGTGGGCGTCACCGCTGATGGAGATGGCGATGATAGTTGACGAAGTATTTTATATTTAAAAATAGCTCTTCAGGTATGGCGTCGTGGCGGCGGTATGATGAGAGGCGGTGTCACATGGTTTCCATGCCGTGGTGACGGTATGAACATGGACGGTGTTCCACGGATTTCATACCGTGACGGTAATGCCGAAGAATATACTGTAGAAGGGGTCGGTATGATTAACATGAGAGCCGAATACCGTGATATGATGAAAATACCGGTATACCGCATAGCCCTACTGCCGAGTTCACTTCGATAAGAGCATATGGTGTCCAACAGAGTAGGGTAATGTAAGCGGGGAGTTGCACCACCGACGAGATATGGCGATCGATAGGAAGGAGAGATAGCGTTACAAAGGGGAGAGAGGATATAGATCAGGTACCCCCGTCTGGTACCTATTATCTAAAATCTCTCTGTCTCCCCAGGATCAGAGCCCAGTCGATGGCTCTTCGTTTAACGAAGACAAACGCTTGGTCGGAACGATCGCAGCAGGTCGTAGTGGCGCTGATAAGATCGCGTAAGAAGCAGCAGTGGAAAGGGGGATAGCGACTCATTCCAGACCCCCCAAAAAATAAACTTCCATCGCGGTTGAGGATTTCGGACGGGGCCGGCAATAAAAAGTTTCGGTGACATTCGGCAGATCGCCAAGCCACGCAGAGGTTCCCCTTTGCCCCCCCTACTCCCCCCTTCTCTCACTTCCTGGCTCGATCCCAATACTCGGAAAGCCACTTGCACCGAAGCGTGCTTTCCCCCTTGTTTTCTTTCGACTTCCCGTCGTCGAGACACGCACACCACATGCATCTCATGCACGCATCACACGTGTTTGTGACTCATCTAGGTATCCCATTCCAAGTTCATAAATTCCTGACAGGGCACACAAGATTTTCGTGCCTGATGAGGCGACGCACGTTTTTTTTTTTTCAAACCTTCGAACTTGGAAAAAAAAAATTACGGTAATCCCTGCACTTACCTCACTATGCGATCAAAAGCTGATATTTCTTCATAATGATCTTAAGCTTGCGATAGCAACCTGTGTTGCATCAGAAAGAAGTTACAGTCGCGTTAAATTCAAAGCTGCATGCAAAAAACGACGATAAATAAAATTAATACAGATAAAATATGCATTTCATCATGAGGAAAGGAGGGTACCAAATATATATAAAACTTAAAGTCGATTTCATTCCATGAAAAAAAAGCTTCGAAAGATTCTACACGCAAGTCCCGACTCACGAATAATTTGGCTGTCTCCTTATGATTTATTTATTTAAATTAATCAGTTCAAATATTTTTTTCAAACTTACTATTTATCCGGTTAATTTAAGTTAATTGATCCTTTCATTTTTTAAGTTTTATTTACTTGTTTATGTTTCCTTCTGCTTAACCTCAAAATTTGAAAAAAAGTAATTTTTTTATAATGATGGTTTTTCTTTCATAACTAAAAATACCGATATTTATATATTAAAAAAGTTTAAGCACTTTTGAGTTCTGCATAAAAAATGCTTTCAAATGATCAAAATCGGTGGAGGCCAAATCGCCCAGAGGAAAATCTACCTTAGAGATGCGAAGAGGAACATGCTGTTAATGCAAAACCGAAAGAAAATTTCATTTCGTCTGCTCGTCAAGTTATTCAAATCGTTTAGTCCTTTCTCCGCCATGTATATATATTTTTTTTTCAACCCTCAAAATCCGATGGTGACGAGTTCTCATTCGAGACGAACTCGTGTCAGGCATGCCAGAAGCGAGAGTGGGTTTTGGGTGTCCGGAGAAGCCCCCGGGTGTCCGGGGAAGCCCCCGAGTGTCCGGGGAAGCCCTGGGGGGATTGCGACGGGGAAACTCGGTCTGTCTCCCCGCGTCCGTACGTTAAAAGAATTTGCGGTAGGATTTGATGCAACAGTTCGATAAAATGGAGTTGATTTTCATCGGTTTTCGTACAGTACAGTACCAATAGTACCGGAACAAGTACGGGTTCCCTTACGAAAATCCACACATCCACACCTACCCTAAGTCCACCGGAGGATTTGGATGAATCCACATGTGGTCCACATGTGAATTAAGAGGATCCACATAAAGTCCACACTTATGTCCACATTAGTCCCCCTGTGGACTTGTCCACATCAGTCCACAACAGTCCACATTACAGTAACTCCACACTATTCCACGTGGCTAACAGTCCACAACAGTCCACATGCGGATCCCCCGGAGGATTTGCATAGTCCCCCGGTGGACTACAGGGGGATTTTTCGTAAGGGATTAGTAATTGGTGAAAGATGTGTCGATCGATTCTACGTGCAGAGGGGAGAATTTCTCAGTTGCGGTTGCCTTTCCCTCTTCTCATAGACATACGCATGATCAGAAAATGAATTCAGTTCGGGTCGTGCTTGCTGAATTTTTGGATGGACTATGTACCATCGTCGAACTGGGCGATGAGCTCCTTTTCGTGTCGGACGATGCTCGGGCGCATCTTTGAACCATCGAGTTCAAAGACTGCCTCGAAGGCGAAAGGGCATTCGGTGCGTAGCAGATCCCCCGCCCCCCCGTTGCCAACCTATTATCGGTGGGCAGATATAAAACCAAACGATGGAAAACATCTGCAGAGCGCCAATTGTTGCACTCGAGGAGGGCAAAACCCAGACTCGACGGCCGACATTCGGGCCCCCTCGTCCTGTCACGAGTCCCTGCGGGGTTCCTTTCAGCGTGCGGGTTGAGTTCGATGACAGGTTCGCATGAAGATCACTTTCCTTATTTTACGGAAGGATTTCAACGTCTTTTACGCGAAATCCCACCCTTTCAGAAAGGTTATTTGGGGAAAAAAAAAAAAAAAAACAGAATGAGAAACAGGTCTTTCCGTGCCGACTGATGCAGCAGAATGTGCCGATGCCGATGACGGTACGTACTCGGCGTGTCGTCGTCGGCACCTTTCACCGTCGTCGACCAATCGTTAGTTCATCGATCGTTTGTGCGGAGCCAGCGGCCCGATGGTGGCATGACCTCACAGCCTCGTCCAGGGCCGACACGATGGTGGCCCCAGCCTCTGCGAGAAATCGGCGAAGAGGAAGAAATTCTCAGAACCACTAGCACCACTATTCGATGTTGTCTTCAGGCAAATCGGAAACCAGGAAATCCCGGCTCCGCGTAAGTGATCGCACCTTCGCGTTCCCAAGACTCGCCGAGGCAAGGTCAGGCGCTCTTCCGCGGAGGGACGTGCACGCGTGCGTGACGACGCGCATGCTTTTCCACCCTGAGAGCTGACTCGCCGTTTGAGCGGATTTCAGGCGACATCGTAGGAAACCAGAAGTGATCGAACACATTGGCTGATGTCAAGGCACCCAGATATGTTTTTTTTTTTTGCGTGAAGAAAGCGTTAAAGTTGCGATGAAGAACCGGTAAGACTAGTTCCGCCTGTGGACTGAGATTCTTCCGCCAGTGGATCAACATCGTAGTGCCTGGCCGTCGTCTACTGTACATCAACCCATTCATTCTCGGCTACCTGGGCTTTCGTGTAGGATAATAATAAGCATAATACAGGGCCTCTCTAGCAGAATGGGGGTGCACGAAAAGTCGTCTCCACCCTTTCATCTTGGCACTCGGAAAAGTTATACAACCGGAATGAGTCACGAAGACGATCCAGATCTCCGCTTTGTCGATGAGAATTTTTTCCCAACGAAGAAACTCTCATCCAAAGGATTACGATCGTCGTCGTCCCCCGCCCATCGATCAGGTTGATGAGCCGGATGCATCCTTTGCATGGCGCTGGGCATCACGGTAGGAAAGGAGGGGGAGGGGGTATGGGGGGGGGGGGGGAAGTGGAGGGGGGGCCGTGCACGCAGCTTCCATCTCGCGCTCTGCAATACCATCAGTGATCGGCGAACGGTCGGCTCGAAAGCATCTCCAAGGCATGTTGAGCGTGAGTGTGGCGGAGGCGGATCGCTCCTCGTGCGGGTACGAGACGAGCTATCGCTCGCGCAGGTCGTCCAAGAGGAAATCGGTATGTCTCGCTTAACAGGGAAAAGAGGGCATTCGGTTAGCGATTATTAGATCGCGGTGTTCTTCGAAGGTCGATAGGAGGTAGCCCTTTGCCTTCTTGACTTCGTTAAGTGCAGGCAGCCGTGCTGCAGGCGGAAAATCGCTCAGATGCAGCGATGGACGATTTATAGTAATGGAATTACTATAATTTTACTGCAGTAATTGAGTTGAGTCACAAATGACTTCACGGCGAGTGAGTATGGAATAATGACAATGACTTACAATCGAATGGGAAATTTGCAGCCAGCGAAATAGATGTGGTGAAATTGTTGTAATTCCATTGCTGTAATGAAATTACTGTTATGCCAATTACTATAATTTACCCATCACTGTCAATGAACGAACTGACGTGGAGTTTTCTCCATGAACGCAGTGCAAGAGCCAGGGTTCCGGAAAGTCATGTCCAGCTCGTCAGAGATAGTTTAAAATTTATTTTTAGAATTTTCCTTTTCGCTTGCAATTCAGTATCTGCGACGTGGCACCCGTAGGAGAGTTCCAGGGAGTCTTCAAAAGTGGTAGGTGTTGGTAAGCATACCAATAACTATACCGCTTGGATTCCGAATCAGTGGGGAGTAGATTTGATGCACCGGTAAAAAAAAAACTATGGTTCAGACTAGAACTTTTCGATGGTTGGGCGCCTTCAAAGCGGTTTCGGGTACTTCAGCAACCAATTATAATGGTTTTCTGCTCACTTCCAAAACCACGTGATATTTCGACCCATAAGAACCACTCCGTAGCTCCTAAACTATGTAGGAAAGGATTCGGTATGAGTTAATATCTTGTGCCACCATCAACCATTATCTTCGCATAAAATTATCACTCGGTCATGTGAATGTCCCAGGCGATACCGTTGATTTTCTTCCTTGTCAAAGCCCTGAGACCTTGGTCGTTTTGGGAATCAAATAGTTACAGCTCGTGTTTGCTTGGTTCCATAAAAGTTTCAACGTAGAATCAGAAAAGGGCTAGAATTCGAATTTTTATTATGATTTACATTTGTAGTTTATTTTTTTTTTCTTACGGAGATCCTGTAAGGCTTCCGGCACTTTCGATGCAATCAGAGACCTAGCAACGGGGCGAAATCAGGATCGGGGTAAGGTAATTGGACTCTGAAAGACCGTGCAGGCGCATCGCATGCCTCCGGTTACATACAGCGGTATCTATAATGACGTCCAAGCACGAAGACGACGGGTGGCGTGATCCCCGAGTCTTCCCTCCGCTAACGAGCCCTCGGCTCTGGAAATAGTCTTCCGTCGGAACGCAGCGTGAAGGGGCCATCTCCCCCTCCCGTCCCAAATGGCCGACAAATCACGACCCCACCACCACCACCGACCCAGGCAATCGCCACCAACCCGAGCAATCACCATCAGACCGGGCAATCACAACCGGACCAGGCAGTCACCACCTCCCTATGGAACAGGCCGTTTACGAGGGGTTTCTCGTCTCCGAGGTAAAAAGCCGGAGTTCCCCAGCTTCGCCCTCGTTTCCGGACCATTTTCTTCCCCCCCGACATAAAAAAAAATATAAAGTACTTTTTAAAGGGCGAAAGCGACACTCACGTGCGACGATCTCTCCGAGCTCTCCGAGCTGGACCCTCGACTCCTCGACGTGCTTCTCTGGGTGTGATCGCGAGATTTCCTCTTCGGGCAGAAGAGCTTACACCAGCTGCTCCATTTCAGTCCTTTTATGCCTCCGTGGCTCTGAAAGAGAACGAGAAAGCCTACACGGTTCTCCATCGGGAAGTAAAGAACAAAAGGAATCCGTCTTTCAATCCCCCCCCCCTGCCTGGTCCGGTTGTGATTGCCCGGTCTGATGGTGATTGCTCGGGTTGGTGGCGATTGCCTGGGTCGGTGGTGGTGGTGGGGTCGTGATTTGTCGGCCATTTGGGACGGGAGGGGGGGGACTTTTGACCTTTTCTGGGGAGATGATTCTCTCTGGCTCGATTTCTCTTCATCTCATTTGGGAATCGCCAGGCCCCTCTCTCCGCGTAATGCCTGGGCTTGAAAAACATGAGATATGTCGGGTGTTCTGCCCTGAAACGCGAGAGGGCAAGGGTCATTCGATCCTCGATGCTGGTCGAAATTCCTCGCATGCACTCATCTGGAAGTCGGATGGGATTGACATTATCGTTTCTTGAGTGGCACGTGGAAGAGGCAGGCGTCTCGCACCGATGCTCGTAAACGCAGGGTTGCTGTGAGTTTTGGTTGGAACTCGGAATGGCACTTTTCTGAAGCGGTCTCTCGGGGGGTGAATGCGAGTGATTCAACCGATTCGGAACGTTACAGTCCTGGAGGATGGAAATCCCCAAAAGGGCCATAAATTTCACCTAGGAATGTAATGTATTGTAAGGCCGAGAATCCAGGAACTCCGCAGTTTCTTTAAACGTCGAACTTTTCCTAACACGGAAGGATGAACTCGGAGCCCGGGACCTGGATCGGTTTCTCCTCTCACGGGAAATCAAATCGAATTCTCCGTCAGATACTGTAAGACAATGGATCCGTGCCTCCCTCTCCCTTAAATCCCATAGGAGAGGGCGAGGAGCGGGTTCCTCTCCAGAAGGGAAAGGCAGCCGTCCCAAAAGATATCCGGTCCTGGCCATGCGATCCGGGGAGAGGAACTGGATCGTGGTCGTCATGGGCGGGGGATTTTCTCGGGGAGCTTCGTTATGGGCGCGTGGGAAGGGATGCATAGGTGGGAGAAACGAGATTTGGGTGAATGGGCCTTCGCGGGGGGAAGAGGGAGCATTGATCTGCGCGTCAGGTGAGTCGGGGGATGAGGGGAGGAAGCGACGATTCATTCTTTGCCTCCTCTTCCTTCTTGACTCCTCCCGCATCCTGCAGCTTCGCCTCTGGATGGGGATTAATTCTTCTCTTGGAAGCTTGGGGGAGATGAGGAGAAGGAAGGGAGAAGAAATGGAGCTTGCCTGGGTTGATTCACATCCCATGAACGCCTTCTCCGACTTGGGAAGGTGGGGGGGAGGAGAGGGGAGGGGCAGAGGATTGTTGCGGAATTGAGCCTTATTTGGTATTGAAGGATATGAATGAGGTTGGTCTGGACCGCAAAGATAAGACCTCTGCCTTCTCTGGTGCTCTCACTCTCCAACGAAATCAATAGAGCCCAAACCCAGATAACGAAAAAAAAAAGCATAAGGCCATCGCAATTTTAGCGCACTTCGGACGTGAATCTCCTGAAGACGCAGTTTCGGGACTTTTACCGTCGTCGACGACAGGGCCGAAGAAGAGCACGAAGGAACTAATTTAATAACTCGGTCCTCGTGAACCAGAATGAGTACTTCGACGTTGCTGATGAACCCGGCGAAATTATTTAATCCTATTTTTTTGCTGCTCTTCCTATTCAGTCGATCCATTCTATTATGCACGACCTGAATTGCGTGATAGATGGAATTGCGTCTTTCGTTTGAAGGAAATTTATTTGATTTATTTTTGGCAGGTTTTTTATTTCAATATTTCGAATCCAACGAGTCGGTAGGAGACGATTATTTTTTTGTTCTTCGAGGCGAGAGATTTCTTTCCTGTTTGTTCTGCGGTGGTGTCGAGGTTTTGATTCGATTTTGGGATGGATTCTCGTGATGTCATTTCAGTGAAGGAAACTGTGAACCGCCTGAAAGCCTTCAGCTTAAAAGCAGTTCAATGAGATATAATGCTATAGAATGGATATCGAGCGCGGAAGCCTGCTAAAGAGTCGCTCTTTTGCAACGGGTAATTAATTTCTTACAGGATAAGAGTGAGATGAGGCATCAGGGCTTAACATTTATGAGTTGCAAGCTGAGCGGTCCTCATCGTTGGTTCTCCGTGAAAAAAATTTCATCTGAAACTTGGCCACGATTTGGATGAGTCTATGGTGCGCAATCCTGAGTCACGTAAAATGTCGATTTGTTTGCAGATTTTGCTCCGTAATGAAAAGGGTACCAGGGAAATTTGTTTCGTTTTTTTATATTTTTAAATCCGATTTGAAAGAGAAAAATGCAGTCCCTCCCCCTTTGCGCTGTTGCTAGGCAACAACCAGGATACGAGGCGCTCGAATCGGAACAGGAGACTCTCTAATTGGGACTCGAGGCGCTCAAATCCTCGTCAAACGTCCAAGGGCAAACAAACGATCCGCGATCGACGCAGAAAGCAGACGGGACTGGAGTGTGCATGTAGGTTGCCTTTTCTTTCCGCTCTCGAATCTCTGCTCGAAGAACTTCATTTGGGGAGGGGGGGTTAGGGGGGGATGGGGAGGGGTTAGGGGGGGATCAGTCTTGCGTTCCAAAAGAAAGCAAGGGAATGCAATCTCCCGGAGTGCGTCCTCAAAGGATGGCCTCGTTCACGAACTTCCAAAGAAGTCTCTTTGTACACCTCGCGAATATCATCATAGAAGTTATTTCATCCTTGGGCGTCATCGACCGCAGAGAAAGAGCGAGTTGCCCCTAAACGGAAAGAGAGCGGAGAAAAATCACGCCCATGAGGGAATTCGAAGAGATGAAAATGAGGGGAGGAATAATAACGATTCCCCCCCCCCCCCTCCCTCCGGCTCCCCCTCCTTTGAGAGCGAGGGGCAAAACCAATGGGGGAGGAGGAGGAGGAAGACGAAGTGGAGGCGAAGGAAGACGAAATGGAAGTCGTAGGGAGGCTGAAAGGGAAGTGCTCGATCCCCTCCTGCGTCATCTGGCGTCCGGTCGATTCACCAGCGGGGATCCGGATTCCTCCGGTAGGCGGCACCGTCGTCACCCCGGGACGGGACGCGGAGATTCGGGATGTCCTTCGTCGAATGGGCGAAGGCGTGGTTGGATTAAATGCTCGTCATGCCTGCGACGTAATTTTGAGACGGGGTGGCGTGACTCGAAGCAGTACTTGGTACATGCACTGCACGGTACCGTCGCGTGTCTCACCGGGAACTTAATGGCTAATTTACTGTCGGCGGAGCGAGTCCCTGCTTCATATTCGGGCCCACCTCCTAATAAATTACTATCTGGGTTAGGAGGGCTGGGCGCAGGTAGAAAGGGGTCGGCTCCACCTTCCAAGGTCGCGTTTCTGCACGAAAGGTACTTTCATGTGGTCTCGGAGTACTCGTACTTTCGGCACAAGGCAGTGGGGAAATCAGGGGTGTACGACTGATGTGGATGCTGCGATCTCGTCATTCACGAGATCGATGTTATTTGCAGAATCGGCCGAGGGCACTAATGCGCCTGCTCGTCTCGACTCATTCCGACCAGATGACGTGCCGCCCCATCTCCAGGAAAACACTGCAAAAATGCAGAAAATGCGTGATGGAGATATGAACGATCCATCATCACCCGGATCGGTGAAATTGGACCGACCCTCGCAATGAAGGCGAGGATTATCCCCTCCAAAACAGGGGGGGGGGGGGGGGGGGGGGGGGGGGGGGTTGTCAGCCCCCCCCCCCCCCCCCCCCCCCCCTTCAACCCCTTCCCCCCAAAATGCAGCAGGTGATCTCGCTCGAAAATCCTCTTTGATGTGGAATTCCCCCTAAAATTAGTGAAATCCTTACCTCCTCCCTCAGATTCCGCCCGGAGCATTAATTTCTCATTTCCGAGCATCATTAGCCGGTCGAGAGAGTCAGTTAGAGAGCGTTCCATCTCTATTTCATGGCGGGGGCAATGAGGATCCGGTCCCTCGAGGACTGATCTGTTAGGTACTAGGTGCACGCCTCGAGGAAGTGTACTGGGTATGGCTGATATCGCTGACTCAGCCGACCTCCAGATGATGTCAGCCGATCCACTGCTGATAACTGCAGCCAACCTTTGAAACTTCATCCTTTCGCAGCTTCCGATCGCCATAATCGAGGCGAGGGTTGAATCTTTCCCGGGATATTTCCCCCCGTATCTCTGGGTGGGGTTACTCAAAGGGAATTTCCAGGAATTTCAATTTTATCTAAAGAAACATTGGTCTGGCGACCTCATTTCCTATGCGAATCGATTTTGACGGGGAAATCATTTCCCCTTCAACTGGAACGGAGAGATCGGATGCGCCGAGATTATTTAGCTTCTTGGAATGGAGGGGAAGGGAGGCATATGGGGGCAGACGGCCGAGATGATTGGGGTCCACCCACGCGCGTGCGCGGGGTCGGCTGTTCATAAAGGTCCAACCGTTCATAAAGGCCCAGCTGGCGTCAAGAGTCGCAATATCGCCCGACCTGGCTTGAGCCGCGGATGAGGGGCGTGTCGCCGGCATGGACTGCGAGCGGAAAAGGAGTTCCTTCTCTGGGTGCTCAATCGTCGACGTGAGTGCTTCCGACTCGGTCACACGTGGGGTGGCGCTGTGTGGTGGAAGGGCAGGGGGAGTGGAATGATCGGGATGGGTTTCGGTGTCTGTTCGACACTTGAGATCTTGGGGGGTGGGTGAGGAGGGGGGAAGGTTGAGCGGTGGTTGAGGGAGGTTGCTGTTTCTCGGGGAAAAAATAATAATGGCATCTTCATTGACCTGTGCAATGGATATTTGAGACAACTAAGTCCGTGAACATTTCTGAACGGGAAACGGAAAGCACTGACTTCGTGCTTCCAGGCGCGTGTTGCCTCCTTCCCCCCTTCCCCCCTCCTCCTCCTCTCCCCCTCTCCTTCCCCCTTCCCTCCCCCCCCCTCCTCCTCCCCCCCTCTCCTTCCCCCTTCCCTCCTCCTCTCCCTCCCCCTCCCCTCGTCCTCCTTTAAAGTTTAAACCCTCCACTGCACCGTGTTTCTTCACCGTGCATCTTCATGGTGCACCTTTGGCCTTATTTCGTTGCTATTTCTTTAAAAAATATTGAATTGTATAGTTTGTCTGACGTCTCCAACTTACATCTTTGTCTGACTTCTTACAAATTTTACCTATTGAAGTTTCTCTTCCTTTTTACGAATTTCTCCCATATTTGCAAAAACCCCGATATTGCAATAGGATGACATCATTTTGGCAGTTGGATGCAAAATGTCTTCTCTCGGTGACTTTAAGAAAAGATGCCTGAAATCCGAATGCTTCTTAGCGAGGGCTTTCATATATGGCGCAGTAAAGGGTTCACAGAGTCGGAAACTCGACATTTTCCTGCATTTTCAGAGGGGCCAACGGCATTAATTTCCGAGATTCTAATACGGCTTCATTCTCTTCCCTCGCAGACTCATAGGTCTTCGGTTTTCTAAACGCGAGGAGCAGCAGAAGCTCTTTTTTTTTTTTTTAAACAGGCGTGCCATGAAATTATCGGCAAAGTAAGGATTGGACGCAGTTTCATTGGCAGGTTGCAATTTTTCCGTCAAATTATCGGTAACCATCAGTCGACCGTGAAGTCAGAATTTTCACTCCGGTCCAAGCAATACGAATTCCGGAACGATTGCGGAACGGCAAGGAGACGAGAGCAATACCTAGGAAGCGACTGAGTGCAAGTGGAAGTGAGTGCGCCTGCAAGTGGCGCGGACCGGATGATGCCTGTCTCTTCCAGGCCGTCTCTTCCCATCCTCTTTCCTCGTCTGATAGGTCTTAATGGGGGTGTATCGATGAGCGCGTCCATCGGCGTGGGCGAGGCCTCTTCCATCTCGCGGCCGCTCTCTCTTTCCTCGTCGACCGAGGCGACGACACTCGGGAGTGGCGACGCTGGGGATGAAGTCCGTCGGACGCCCACGCGTCTATTCCGAGGCCTCCCGCCGCCTCCCGATCCATCACTCCGCGTAATAGACTTTCTGCGACGCGTGTCATCCCTCGGTGGGAACGGTGGGAGGTCCTAGGTGGGAATGCCTCGTGGGCAGCGGTGCGCGGTCGGGGCCGGTTTAACTCGCAGCTCGAGAACTGGCGCTTCCGGGCTGCTCTGCTCCTAACTTCCTTGGGGAAGATGCTCACGAGATTGTCGTGTGCAATTAATATTTAAATATTACGAGAACTCGCGGGTATCGACATCGTTCAAAATTTTGAGAATTTCAAAACTGAACTGTCGCCAAAGGCAGTTCTGGTCTCGATGAAACCGCGATGCATCCGGGGTTGACGTTCTCCCTTCCGTTCCCTAGGTGCCACGGCCGCTGGAGCAGACGTCCACGACAATCCACGATTCCTTCTTCGTCCGAGAGAGCCTGAACTGGCACAACTACTTCCGGGTTCGGCATCAGGCGCCGCCGCTCGTCGTGTCTCCCCAGGTGATTTCTTCCCGTTTCACACCTTCGCCGAGATTATCGGGGGCGGGAGGGAAATTTTGGTTCGGAAAAGTTGGGAACCTTAATCGCCCATCCTTGACCTCTCGAGGCACGGCTCGGGCTTTTGTTCCGAAAAACGAAAGCCAGACTCATCACCCAGACGCGTAGGCGCGTTTCGCATTAAATTATTGCCCTATCTTCTCCGACGGGACGAAGACCCTGTGCAAGGAGCCGTCCTCACGATTCCCCATGCCCCAGTTAGACTGACCCACATTCCGGGCGATATTGCACGAGATCCTCCACCCACCCATCATTTATCTCCGCCTGCTATTCCCTTTCCATTTCCGGCAACGTCAATGCCGCGGTAAATGGGTTTCCTCTTTCGTTTCCACGGGATTGGATGTCTGCTTATATATTTTTTGTATGCTATGTTCTAATTATTTATATCATTTACTTAATATTTCAATATATTATACTTTCGTCGTTAACATTTTTCACATTAAAATTGTTGTGACTTCATTATTTCCTATTGCGCACACTTCATCGGGGAATTCCTTGGATGCGATTCCCCCGTTGAAGCCTGCACGAAGCGTCTGTCTGCCACATGTGCAACTGGCATTGGGCCACTTGACGTCTGGGGGTCAGGGGGGCGGGGGGGTTCTCGTGTCAGCTTCCCAAAGTTTACTGGAACCGTTGCAGCATAACAAGAATCGGCGTAGGTGTTGATGAAGCCTGTCGACGGGGAAAGCGTCTTGAATCGTCTCTCTATGGTCATGATTTACGCCTCATTCCAGAGTAATACGACGGTAATCTCCGTCGAAGACGAATACACCTCTCGAACGAAGAATAGCGATGGATAATTAATAGGATAATTACACGGATCGCCGTGTTGCAACCGCCGACACGGATGATGTCACGGGCCGACTGTCTTTGAATATTCGCGGAGGGGAAGGGGGGGGGGGGTTGAAATTTCTCGGAACCTGAAGTGCTGACATGCGTTGAAAGGCAGACAGAAGGCTAATTCGGAAAGCGAGCGGATGTTGACGATGGCCAAGCCAATTCTGGCGAAGCCATGCGTGGGGGATCCCGAGACTGAAAGCAATACGAAATTCGATCCCGGATCCATGCCGGTGCCTGGAAACATCGGAGAAGGGGGGATATTATGGAACGTCATGGGGTATTTGTGAGGAGGAAAGTCTCCGGGGGATTTTCGCGGAATTCTGCGTCTCGACGGATGACATGGGTGATGTTTCGGGAGAGATCCGACGAGATGACGAAAGAGCACGGTCGGATCTTTTGATAAACGACTTCCGACTTTTTTTTCTCAATGAAATGGCGCCGGAATTGCGTGCCGGCACCGGCTTTTCATTGGTTCTTCCCTTCGGAAGCAGGGACGAGCCGATCGCTCCGCAATTCCGCGCTAATAATTGTGCTAATAATTGTGCTCTATTTTTCAGCTGTGCGCGTCGGCACAGGAGTGGGCGAACCTGCTGGCGCACACGAATTCCTTCCGGTACCGGAACCAGAAGGACGTCGGGGAGAACCAGTACTGCCGGCCGCTCCTGCACCCGTTGGGGGATCTCACGGGGAAGGAGGTGTCTGTCTATTGGTACTCCAGCATACGGAAGTACGACTTCTCCAAGAAGCCTGACTTGCTTCATATCCAAGCCGGTGAGTTGTTTTTTTTTTCTTCTTTTTTTTTTGGCCTTATGCCCTACGTGAAGACCGTGCAAGTATCGGGGTCGGTGGTGAGAGAATTTATTGCTTTTGGAATGTTTCCTCTTTAGAGGAAAGGGAAGAGAAACGGCCAGGTCAACTTTTTAGTCGTATCACGTGTTGCTGTAGCGTCTGGTGAAAAATAATAGGGGGAAGGGTCTGAACCGAGACGATATCTCGTTCCTATTTCATGCTCCGAGGAGCAAGCTCATCACGATTCTCGTTCACGGATGATGTCGGATTCCCTCGACAGGGCCGTTCTCTCAGCTCGTCTGGGCGGGGACGAAGTACCTGGGGATCGCGAAGGCGAAGACGAAGAGGTCGCAGAAGGTGTTCGTCGTGGCGCACTACTACCCGCCGGGGAACGCGACGGGGCGGTTCCACGAGAACGTCTTCCCGCTGGCGAGCCACCAGCGGGGGAAGTTCTACGACGACGAGGGGAACAATCTCTCGGAGGCGGTGCAGCCTGCCGAGGCGAAGGAGGAGAAGGGGAAAGGGAAGGGGAAGGGGGACCTGGCGTACAATCGCTGGCTGGGGAAGAGGGACACGTCGATCAGCAGTCAGGAGAGCAGTCATAGTAGCTAGCGGGAGTGGCTGGACTGTTTCCTCCCGTTTTATTCTTCTTTCTCTTCCTTGCTCCTCTTTGCTCCTCATTGCTCCTCCTTTCGTTCTCGGATCTTCTTCTCTCGATCTGATTATTTCTGTCGTCTGTTATTGCTTCTGTGACGCTTACGATCGGCGCCTCTCGAGGGCGAGAGGGGGTCCGTCAGTACAATTTGGGACGGCGATCTTCGTTCCGATTTAGGCCTAAGTGAAGGATAAAAAGAGAAAATTAAAAAAAAGTGGCGAGGATGGTGTCCCGCGGCTCGCTCGAAAGTTCTCTCTCGTGACAATCGCATTGCTCAAAATGGAATCAAAGTCTGCAAGTGCTGGAGACAGAACTGGGGGGGTCGTCCGAGCTGAAAAGGGGGGTTGGGGGGGGGGGTTTATATGATAAAATATCATATTTAAAATATGCCGTGCCGCCACGTGTACCTATACAGTCGGTGTGTCTCCGTCTCTCTTCTGTCCCTGTCATGTGCAAGGTCGAACAATGAAGTGCTTTCATGTCGGTGTCTTATATGTCTTCGCTCGGTTTTTCGATGTCGTGGTTCGTGTGTGCTTCCATCGGTCTCATTCGCTCTCTTGCCGTCGGCGTTCGCTAGGTTGTCGCGGCGGCGAGGACGTTCGCGAGGATGTGTTGTGCTTCTGCGGTGGCATTAGGGGCGAGAATGCGGGGGCGTGAGGTGCGTGAGGGTGTCGTTTCGTCGGGAGTCGTGGGTGGTTTTATTTTTTGGAATGCGAGCGAGAAATGTGAGAAAGGATGCGCTGGGATTTCAGGTGATTCGAAACTCGATTACGTTATTTATAATAACTTTTTTTTTTTTTTAGAAGGAAAGAAACATGGGGCAGTCCCCAGGAGCGTCGCGGATCGCGCGCATCGCCCGAAATCCCAGCGCAGCCGCGATCGAATGGAAGTATCGTGTCGGTTTTAGAATGTATCATGTCGGTTTGAGAAGGTATCGTGTCGGTTTGAGAAGGTATCATGTCTGTTTTAGAATGTATCATGTCGGTTTGAGAAGGTATCGTGTCGGTTTGAGAAGGTATCATGTCTGTTTGAGAAAGTATCATGTCGGTTTGATGTCGAAGAATCGTCAAGAGTGTGTACTCTCACTTCCTGTTCGCATGAAATTCCGATTAAATATCCGAAATGTGATGTCGTATCTGCACCTGGCCGCAGACAATGTGATCATGACATTTTCAAGAGCCTGGAATAGATTTTATAAGAATAAATCGTCACGACCGTGGACCCGAAGGCGTTGCTCATTTCCCTGGAGGACTCTCCCCGTGACGGTACGAAAGGAATGGAGAAAAGAAGTGGAAGAACGGGGAGAAATGGGGGAACGATGAGAAATGGATGAATGGTGAGAAATGGGGGAATGGTGAGAAATGGATGTATGGTGAGAAATGGATGAATGGTGAAAAATGGAGGAATGGTGAGAGTATAACTTCTCCTCTGGACAAGATGAGGCCGTAGGTAAGGGAGTCGCCGACATCCAACCAGAAGGTGGCCAGGTAAGATCCTTAGGTGGCTTGGCGACATCTCAGGTGGTCTGGTAATATCCCAGGTGGCCTGGTAATATCCCAGGTGGCCTGGTAATATCCCAGGTGGCCTGGTAATATCCCAGGTGGCCTGGTAATATCCCAGGTGGCCTGGTAATATCCCAGGTGGCCTGGTGAATTCATCGGTCCGGAGCGCCCATCCAAATCGATGGGATCTTTGGTCGGAGCAGACCTGGGAACGTTCGCAGATGTTCCCAAGCCTCTGGTTCGGCAGGTGGCACGTCGAGAGATAAATACGCCTAAAAAGCGGAGGTTTTGGGAAGAACTTCCGATGTGTGAAGCACGATCCCCCCGAGCTACCGCAAAGCCGCAGGAGTCTAAAATGCGATCGTCGAGCCTTCTCGCCCGTCGCTCGAGAACCAGAGCCCGAGTTACTTGATACCGCAAGTGGCTTTATTTTCCGAGATGTTCGACCCCGTGGCTGCTATAAACGCGCAAAAATCAGGGGAGCTAAACCCCCCCCGGATTTCATGAGGGAACAACGCCAGGTCACACTCCCGCCGCAACGCATTCGGAGTGGAACCGAACCAGCGCGCCCTCGGTCTCTCGTCCAGACCGGGCCCCAAAGCGAACCGACACGGACCCCCCTCGAGGCCCAGTCTGCGGGTTCTGCAATCACCTACGAGCACCGAACGGTCTGCAGAAGCCGAGTTGAACTGCTGATGACTGCCCCCTGCTCTCTTTTCCGGCAACTCACCGAGGTACCCTCTGCTTAGCCCCTAAGGTGCTCGTTTCGTGCTCACTATGCTGCTGTCCGGTTTACTGGATTGTTTTTTTTTTTAAGCGACGCGGACGAGCAGATAGTAGGAAGCACTTTTGGCAGTTGTTTCTGGACGGGCAGACTTCGCGTGCACCCTGGCTATTGAATTTCCGATGCCGCAGTTTTAGAATCGTATCAGAGTTTTGCGCTCCTCAGGAAGGCAATTAGAGACTCGAAGGCGGCACATCTCCGTGATGGAATCCGGCATCGCGACTGGGCCCGAGTGAGACTCACTCGTTTAGAGGATTCGTCGATCGATAGGATTTCGGCAGTAATGTCTCTCTTTTTTTTTCGGTGGGAATTGCCGGTTCAAAAATGTATCCGAAAGTTTTCGAGGTCGTGCTTCGAGATCTGGCATCGACGCACCTCTAAAACCAATTATGGACAGATTAAAATTTCGCCCGAAAACGTTCGATCGTACAGCTCGAGTAAACGCGACTGTGTCGGGTCCCTCTCGTCCGCCCCCCTCCCCCCCTCCCCCCTCCCCCCCCTGGGGGGGGGGGGGGGGGGGGGGGGGGGAGGCTGTCATGAAATCAGATTAAGTGCAACCGGTCGTGTCGCTCGAAACCTCTGAAGGGAGTTTCCCGGAGTTGCTCGAGCGCTTGATCGACGCGAGTCGGTTGCGATCCATGCATCGGTCTGATGCATGCTAAGCATCCCACTTGACCCACTTTGATCAACTGTGACCTTGAAAGCTTTTGCATATTTCTCGTCGAGTTCCCGCTCTCCACTTCGAAAACAAAATCCTTTGGGTGATTAGTACGACCCCATCGCTCCCATTAAGTGAGAAGTTTTCCCCGTGAATATTCATCCACTCATTGAAACTGTACGATTTCATGGCACATGCAATGAACGTTTACCAAATTTCATCGAGATCGGTCGACCCAATTTGCTCGGGTCTCTAAGTTTCGGTCCGGACAGGACTCGTCTCGATGGTGTGCTGTGGCGGATTGGTTCCGAAATACGATGTAAAAGGTACTATAAGTACTCAACATATAATGCATACAGATCATAGAGTGTATAAATGGAGGGGTCTTCCCTATGGCGCGTGGCGCTGCACCCTTCCAGGCGCGGCCGCCATCTTACTGAATTCGCACGAGCAATGAGTTCATAGCAGACACATGGAAAGGGGGAGGTCAATTCGAAGCCTCTCCAGAGACATCTATATACACTCCATGGTACAGATCTTCATAAATTTATACTTTGACTAAGAGATGGCACCTGTGTACATCAGCGCTAGAACTAAGGAATTTTTAATCTAACAGGTTCCAAATATTCCCGTAGTACCGGTAGTACTGAAGAGTACTTATCCACAATCTCGAGGCCACTCAAGAGACAAAACATGCGGGACAGAGAACTGATCAGCTGCCGAAACAATAAAATAAATTTACTCAGCATTGTAAACTGCACTAAAATTCATTATGCATTGAGAATCTGACTGGTATCTCTTGGCGATTTTTACTCAGACCTCACTTTTTCCTCGTGTGATGTCTTCTCAGTCAAGAAATAGATCGTCCTCACTCCATACCTTACAGTATTTTGACACTCACCAGCCCTCAGATAAGTGGCCAACAATATACTCAGAAATTGATTGTCCCAGGAAAAGCATGAAAACAATTTACTCTTATATTGCAAAGGTCAGGAAAACATGATAGAAATGTTCAACTGATTCATGAAAAGCATTCACGCTTACAGACCTTTTGCTGTGTACATGGTTCTCCTCAGTGTACTTATAACGTTGCCAGGACCACATGAAATCTGTTTACCCTACACTTAAGTTGGGCTGCTTCGTCAAGGGCAAGGAGACACCATGGATGTTGCTTAATTACACATTGTATATGCATAAATTGTGATGTGTGAGAAGAAAGACAGGCACACATGGGAATCATTTTCCTACTGCCCAGGGTTGTGGGACATAAAACACCACAAGACAACACTGAATATGCAATAGCAATGGACTTGAATGGAGAGAGGTTTGCTTCTTCAAGCATCAAGAGTCACGTCACTTCTAAACGCTGGCTGTTGAGAATAAACACCTAAATGATGCAACTCATTACGAACATGCAGTGGAATACAGTCTCCCAATTTGAGGAATTTATTCACAGCACACAGCTCATGCAACATCCAATGCATTCCACACAACTTCCTGTGAGCAACGACCAATGAAAAGATATTCCCTAAAGTTTCTCACATCACCAGGTGCTTAAAAAATTGGGCAGGAGCCATTCCTTCATGGAGTAACGCATCTTGATGGTCCAATCTTGTTCATTGTGAGAGGCAAAACTGCTGGGTACCTTCAAGCAGCATCACATGTCACAGACTGCACTATCAGGATAACCTCTCATCAATGAGCACTTATTCATTGGTTGAAATTATTGCGGACGGTGGATGTGATCACCGAACCTGCAATGATGCAGGTACAGCATAAGCAATAACACAGAAGGATTATCTAGCACAGATAGCTAACAGTGAGCACAGCATTCTTGTGCAATTCACACTGACTGAAGCAGACAAAACAGGCCAGGGATCTGACAGCTAATGTTTCACATTGGAAAGCAATGGTGCAAGTCCAGTAAACAGACTGGACTACCGTATCAAGTCTTGAGTCCATCCATATCCAATGATTCAGCAGTTACCATAGGTACATCTTCATTCCATTTTTCACATTTTTTTCAGATAAGAGGATCTCAAGTTCACAGGATGATGGAAAGGTTGGGAAAAAAATTATTTCCTACAAAACCAGTATCCTTCAAATTCTGGCTGCGCAAATGAACTTTTTAGAAATGCAAGTAAAACCAGGACTGCTAAGTTTTAGGATTCTGGAGGATAAAGCATTGTTTCCCATTTCATTTAACATGTTAAAAGAAATCAATTGAATTCAGGGAACTAAAAGCTTTACTATGGACTTCCAGCTAGGCAAAGCACTGTATTTGAAGTAAATTGGACTCATTGAGTTCCAGAAGTTGTAAAATATATGATACCTATGAAGGCATAATTGCTGCCCTCAAGTTGTACTTACATTTTTCAAGTTTTTGCATTGGTTCATGGTCCTGTGCTACAGGAAATAAAGATCAGTAACACATTCATCACCAACATCAAATGTAAATGCTCATAAAAAATCACAGACCATGGGAAGAGAAACCCAAGATGCACTGCAAATCACTTCTGATTTTTCAACTTAGCTTTTTGCAGCTGGATTTCCCAATTACTGTCTGCAAGAATTGCAAGAAATCCCATTGTGCATAACAACCAATTATTTGAAGGCTAGGGAAAAAGAAGTTCAGGTCTATTTATATGTTAAGAGCAGAATCTCCCATCTGAGTTCATGCCATCGACTTGAGGGACACCAGAAACATAGGTCAGGATTCAATATAAGAGAGTAGCATAAGGGTAAGAAGATAGGATTCTAGAAGATTCTATGAAGACCAGTTCAGATCTGGTTCAAGAATTCCTTCTTTAAAAAAAATGGATTTCTTTCCATTAACAAGGAAGACCCATTGCAATAACAGTTGCTTCATGATGCATCTCATGATGGGGTAGGGCAATAAACAACTCCCTCTCAGTTCCAAATTTTCACATCACAGAGGGCAGAATGTCCCAGTGGATTCAAGCAGTGCGCATGATGATGTGGACTCCTGAATCGGTGTAGACAAAATCACTTAGCTCCCCGACCTTCAGAGCAAATGCAGCATCTTCAAAGGGCTTCTGCATGGCCCCCCGTGCAAACAACCCCAAATCACCACCACGCTTGGCCGAGCTGCAATCAGAGTACTTGGAAGCCAGCTCAGCAAAGGATGCTTGACCAGCAACAATCTTCTCCCGATACTCTGAAAGAGAGAGGACCCTTGGTTGTTTCAATCTCGAAGGTGACCAAAAACAACAGCAAGTTGAGTAATGGGGTTCTCTTATCTTTAAATGTTACAAAAAACCATCAAGGACTATGGGGTTTCTACACTATCCATTCAAAAGCCAAAAAACTTCATATAGCAGAAAACCATTAAATGTACCTGAAGCATACCATGGCAAATTCAAACTCCCATTACTCCTAAAGGAAAAAATATGACTTTTTAAAATCTTGCCTGTTCCAGCATATCTGTGGGCAATCCTGCGATAGGTATGACAATCACAGAGTTGTTTAACACCTTCATTCATATGCCTGAGGAACTCTCAGGTTTCTCTAATAGTGTTTCAGAAAACCTTGCAGGTTTTCTGAAGGGGTAAATAAAGATGGTCTAGGTCGGGGGTGTCAAACTGGGGGCCTGTAGGCTGGAACCAGCCTGGCAGTCCATTTTGTCTGGCCTGCAAAGTCCTCTTCAACAGTTGGTCACAGAAATGAACTGCAAATTTCAACCTGTTTGCATTAAAGATAAAGTGTTACAATTTGTAGTGGCCCCTAATCACCCCTGAAGGCTTCCATCTGGCCCCCAGTCTAATTGAGTTTGACACCCCTGGTCTAGGCCCTCACAGGTGATTGATATTCTTTCAAAAACTTGAATATCTTGGTCTTGACATGATACCTAGACCAAGTTCAAGAAATTCAATATGATTAAGGCATACCTTTCAAAAGCTGAGCAGCCTCTTCCTTAGGGCGCGTTATATTATCCTGTCTCCAAGATGAAGGTCTACGGGAATCCTTGTGCTTGACTAGAATGTGCGAGCATTGGACCTGCTCAGGCCCACTGCTAGGAACTGGCTTAGCAGCTTTAGCTGGTCGATCCCACTGACTTGCCTTTGTGTACGTGTTGAGATAGTAATACTGACCTGAGGAGGTAAAGGACATAGCTTTTCATAATTTGTCATCTTTGCAAGAGCCTTAGGCCTAATTTAAAAAATCCGGTCTCCTCAGAGCAAGGCCGCCCAGGGGGTGGGGACAAAGGGGGCAATCTGTCCCGGGCCCCGAGTATTAAGGGGTCTTCGGCTTCGTTTTGCCCTGGGCCTTGGTAGGGTAACGGTTAAGCATGTACCACCTATGGAAATTCCACTCCCTCAGTCTCCAATGTTTCTTGGAAACCTCTGGGCGGCCCTGCCTTAGAGCAGCGCATCTTAATCAGGGGGTTAGGTAATAACACCCAAAACTGGAGGAATATGTTGCAATTAAGAAGAGCGCCAGGGTCTTACAAAGGCATAAAAATTGTACTGGAAAGAAATACTGTATAACTTGAATGGTGTGTCCCACTAATGTTACCTTTTTCTCCGTCTTCTTGATGCTTAACGTCCAACAATGAAAATTCAACGTTGAAGAAAGAGATTCATTGCCTGTACGAGACCTTTCATTTCGGGCTAATTTTACTTACTAGTGGGAAATACAGACCTGTGGATCGGCTCATCCGCTTCTCCCATCCCGCGGGAAGATCTTCGTCCGCCATGCTTGATTTGTGATCCGACTAGTTACAGTGATGCCAGTTCTTTCTCTCACTGAAGTAGGGATCCCGCATTTCCTTCCTTACAGGAGTCGAGATTTTATGAAGATTTGTCATTTAAAAAATTTTTTTAGTCATGAAATTAGACTGAAACATATTATGCGAACTATTTTCAATAAATTTATATTTGTTATTGCATTACATATAATCGAACGTCTAGCAAACTGTAGAATTATGGTTCCGTCCAGTAACGCGATCTCCCCAGTGTCTGGGTCAAAGTTGACCTCTGGGAAATGAAAACCGAAACCGGATTTTCAAAGACGGAAAGCCTAGGTACAGTTATTTCCAAAATATATAGCTATCTGTTGTACAGTAAATGAGTGTGATTAAGTCTGTCTAAGGTTTCAAATTATTACAAGGTTCTCAGCGGTGTGAGCCTCCCGTTAGATCTGTAGGTTCTTGCTACGTCGGCAAAGATATATATCAAGGTTGGGCAGCCTCACCTAGGTTAGTGTCATTGTAGCCAGGTCTAATGGGTCAGTATTTGTCCCTTATTAGACTTAATTTTTGTGAATTTCAAACTTTTGGTTTACTTTTTGGCTTATTGCTAGGCCTAGGTTGTTTTTCAAACGAGTTTAGCTATTTTCACTTCATGTTTGGCGTCTTTGACTCGACCATTTCTGACCGAGCATCTCTTAATATTCACCATAAATGCTGCAGCAAAAACTATTTCATTTTCGCCCAGAGCCCAAGTACGGTGAACTATTTTGATCTACAGAGACTGGGTGCAATGATAGGTTTAATGACCTCCCACATCCAAAGCATAAAATTGTAGATCTTGTTTATTTGTTAAAATAAAACTGATACAGTTTGTTTGGAACAATTCTCAGGTTTTCCAAATATGCTATATTTTAGTTAAGTCAATGTCTTTGCCATGGGATATATTCCAATTATTAGTAATAGGAGGGAAATGTGTTGGACTTCTGAACCTAAGCTACCTGGTAACAGGAAAAGAAAGGAAATGAGAGGAGAGAACTTACAATTAATGTCACAGTTTTTTTTATTTAGCTTGATTTTGTTTGAATTTCAATTTGAAGAGAGGTGAAAGGTTTGGATGACTTGGCTACCCTGGATAATGGTGGTTAATTTCCTTAGCTTTAATAAAGCAGCTGGAAAGTAGTGATGGGCCTTGTCACAATCTGTTAAATGTCTTCCTTTCACTCTCAGATTGAAGAGCCACAAAATCTTCAGACATGGCTGCATTTGGTATTTCACAATCGAAATATATGACCCATTTGGAACATTAAACTTTTATGTTTAACATCAACATCTGGAAATTATCTATAAAGAGCTAGATGTAATGTCTAATTGCAGCATGTACGGGAATTATAAAACTGGGTTTCACAATGTTCACAAATCTATAGTGTCATTTATAGATATGTAAGCAACATTGTATGTTATTTGTCCCATCCATCTTGCTTTCATACATGGTGTCATTTATGCTGTCATTTGTGAATGAAATTTATCTGTAAGTAAATTGCCATCCTCTGCCACAAAGGAAGCAAGGATTAAGGGAGAATTTTGCTTTTTTTTTGGTCCACTTTGTGCTTTATTATTTTATTGTGTTATCTCAAATGAAAGATTTTACAGTACATCTTCCTTTATTGTAAAGTAAATTAAAACTCTCAAGACAATATTCCAATCTTTAAGGCATTCTTGCCCACTCCTACCAGTTGTGCAGGATTGCTACCAGGGGCTAGAGGGGCCTATTAATATAGCAGCATGGGGATCAGATTGAAATTTTAAAATCATCTCTTGCATCATGTGCCCAAATGTCTGAAATTTGGAATTTTTATGCATTATTCCATTTTATTCGTTGGAGTGGAAAATCCAGTTATCAATAAGCGTAGATATGCAATGGAAAGCAGATGAACCTTTGGTGATGAATTCAAAAAAACAATTCAAAGTGGTGCAGCTGATATTCATGAGGAATATCATGTGCATGAAAATGCTGAGGATCCAAGAGGAGATGGGAATGTTTTGGCTTTGTGACTGCCAAAAGGAAGACTGGAGCTTCTTTTTGGGCATCATCTTCATGAAGACAAATAACAAAAAGCTGCAGATGCAATTATTCAATTATGCCTAGACCGATGAACTCAATTACTTAATTAAAATTTAAAGTATTATCCAAAGATGTAATCCATACAGAGCATGCTTCAATTAGTTCTTCTTGAATGGATCCTCTACAGACTGGGTGCTGTGTCTGATGGCTTTCCCTTGCAATTTAAGTAATGCGCAGGGAAAAGCTGAGTGAAGATTTTTACTGGAATTGGGTGAAATTGGGGTTGGTCTACAGTGTGCGAGTGGTGGCAGATATTTAACTCATTTATGGAGGGAACTAATTTCTGGATGGAAAAAAAAAAGAGTTTTATCGATCGATTAATGGAGCGAACAGCCCACAATGACTCAAACGACCTCATCATAAAGTTAATGGGAAAATTTAAGCAATTTAATTACCAGGCAATCTCGGCCTGCTCCAGTCTGAAGGATCCAGCACTACACTTCTCATTCCACCCCGACGTGCGGTGTTAATTGGTGTGGCATCGCCTCGGTAGGTTGTGAATACGAAGAGGGGTAACGCGTTCGCAATAGGCATAATTAGCGCGGGATTGCCTTGAAGGATTCAGACCCGCTCATGAAATCGGGGGACCATGAATTTTCTAACGGGAGGAGTTGGTGCCGCTTCCGCCTCTCGTAGTCATTCCGTGGGTGAGGCTGAGCTCATGAGAGATGGGACGGGAAGGGACAGGTTGCTAATGAACTCGCAGGGTGGAGCCCACCCCCTTCCCCCCCATCTCCCCCTCCCCCTCCCCCTCTACCCCCCCT